>PVKV010002941.1:0-68285 GCA_004027835.1 Alouatta palliata
TGGAGTGTGTGGGGTGTGCAGGTGTGCAGGTGTGTGTAGGTGCGTGTGGAGTGTGTGGGGTGTGCGGGTGTGCGGGTGTGTGTCAGGGCCATCAGGTGGGGAACTATGGAGAAACAGTACCTCTGGCTCTTCTACCCAGCAAATGCATTTGGGTTACTTTTGTCCCATGTCCCCTTCTCCATTGACCTTGGGACAGGGCTGCCATCTTCTCCGGGCCGCACCTGGCGTTCATCAGCACGTGGGCTTCTCGTGAGCAAGGATGTTGCTCATGGAAACATCTGAAATGACTGTCTTTATTTTTCAAATTACATATGCTGTGTTAATTTTAGAATAAAAAGTAGATAAAACTGGAAAGCAAAATTAAAGAGAGAAGAGCAATGCTACCCCAAGAAATCTGGGACAGCACTGAGTGCATCTGCCTTGTGTTTTGTTTCTATAACTACCTAGAAAAAATATAGTGTAATAGATATATGACAGCACATTTACACTATACACATTTTTTAAACTTTAAACAATCACTGTGTTCCCACATTGACAAGCGCTTTTCTCACGGGTCTTTCAAGCTCCCTCATACTCTCTGGTCTGTGCACAGTGGAATCAAACAGCCCCAGGTTACTGAACACGGGTGTTTCCTTTTTGCTCACTACGGCTAACAGTACTCTCAAAAACATCCCTAAACCTACAGACTTGCTGATTGGTCCAGCCATTGTCCCTATACATTCCTCAAGCAGAATTTCTGGGTCAAAAAGGAGGCACATTATTTATGTTCTTAATGCCCCTTGCCAGATTGCCCTCTGGAGTGGCTGTTCTGTTTCCACCGCCACTCCCAGGCCAGTGACGTCTCGGGGGAGTTAACTGCATAACGCGCTAAGCCGTCCAGGCGCACTCGGGACCCTCCAAGGACGTCAGCGCGTGTTCCTCAACACAGACTCTCCGAAGCTGAGTTGCCTTGTGGTTTACGTTGCTGGCTTTTGAAGATGAGAGCATTTGCTGTATGCCTCTGATTTCATGAGTGGAGAACCAGGAATGGCTGCGGGATCCTGTGTGCCCATCAGACACAAGGGGACGCCTTTAGGGATCTCTGCGGGTGACTGGATGGAAACAGCCAGAAACCCTCTCAGGGGCCCACATGCAGCCTAAGAGCCCCTCCTTCCCCCGACAGCCCTACTTGGCCAACATCAGCCTCTTTCTCTGTTCTCCACAGTGCTCGGTGCTAAAGGAAGAGTTAAAGCAGGAAAGTGCTCACAGGGAGCTCAGGGAAGCCCAGGAGAAAGAGTTAAAACTCTGCAGAACCGTGAGTTGAGCTTCCTCCTCCTACCAGAAAACCCAGAGTAAGACCTTCGGGTTCTTGGTGGGATCCTGGGTATCGCTCAGCACCAAGCCCCGGAGCTCTATGCTTGCTTGTTAATGTGGTCTCATTGCTCTTTTGATCTGCTGCTTCTGTACAGGTGAAGGGACCCCAGGATTCCCCGGGCAGTTGTCTCTGGCTCCCTCAAGGAGCCAGGCTGGGGTTGAGACTGGGGACAGGGACAGGAGGCTGGCCAGCTGACCACCACATGGTCCCCTGCCCTACCCCCGACCTGTGACTCTCAAACATATGTTCCACTGTTCCAAGTTTAATCCTAAACACAGGCACTGTTGTTAACACTTCCTGAAGTATTTTTATTTAAACACGACCATTTATTTATTTACTTATTTGTTTTTGAGATGGAGTCTTGCTCTGTCACCCAGGCTGGAGTGCATTGGCATGATCTCGGCTCACTGCAACCCCCGCCTCTCAGGTTCAAGGGATTCTCCTGCCTCAGCCTCCCGAGTAGCTGGGACTACAGGCGCCCGCCACTACGCCCAGCTAATTTTTGAATTTTTAGTAGAGACGGGGTTTCACCATGTTGGCCAGGATGGTCTCGATCTCTTGACCGCATGATCCGCCCGCCTCGGCCTCCCAAAGTGCTGGGATTACAGACATGAGCCACTGCACCCAGCCTAAACACAACCGTTTAATATCCACTTGTAAAAACAAAATAAAAAGTTATTGTTTTATATAGAAGGTAACCATAAAAATAAATAAAATGAAAACAGGACTATTAGAGTAAAAGGAGGTGTATTCCCCATGCCCTCCAAATCCACCCTGCACCTCACCAGGTGTGCATTTTCCATTCGTTGGGAAGCTCAGCTTCTCCAGCCTGCAGGAGAAGCTAGCGCTGTTCCTGCAGGCCAGGAGCATTTTACTCCCTGCCTCAGCAGAAACATTTCGTTGTTCTGTTTTTCCAGACCTTGCCAGTTGCATCTTCCCAATGGTTGCCCCTTTAGATTCATCTCAAAAATATACCCCAAGAGCAGGGGGTTTCTAATGAACTGATGGACATCCTGTAGCGCTTAATCCAGGACTGTACTGACTCCCAAAAGAAACTAATTTCCTTTATCCAGAACTTTGAATATATCAGTTGAAAAACAGTCTATTTTGCCTGCAGTTGTAAAACCTTCCCCCAGGAGAAGGAATTAAACAAGCTGATACCACACAAGGTTCCCCCTTAATGAATGGGATGCAAGGGGTTTCGCGGGCTCGGACCTCACAGCCGGCCAGGAAGGCAGCTCCTGCAGCCCAGCAGAGAGGTTCACTCTGTTGTTGAAACTTTTTCAGCAAATCCAAGACATGGAGAAAGAAATGAAGAAGCTTAGGGCGGAGCTGAGGAAGAGTTGTACTGAACAAAGCGTGATCTCTAGGACTCTCAGAGAAAAGAGCAAGGTGGGTAGCGGACGCCGGGCCCAGAGAGTGCTGTGACCAGAAGCCCCACTCAGCACCCCTGTTAGTCCTCGAACTGGCTTGTGCTGCTATTAACCCTTCCCTGAGGCTCACACCAGGTTCACTCCATAGATGAAGTAATTGTGGCAGGATTTGAACCCAGGTTTGCTTGACTCCAAAGCCCCTGTGAGTAACCCCACTACACCACACTGCCTTCTAAAACTGTTTGTTGATTTTTTTGGTAAACGAGACCCTCCTGCCTGCCAGTTCCAGTGAGTTTAGTGTTGCTTAATTATTTTAATGTTCCTTCCCATGATGGGAAAAAAATTGCTTACTCCAGACCTGTGCTATCCAGCACAGAAGCCACTAACCATGCATGGCTATTTAAATTTAAATTAAGGCATGGTAGCTCACTCCTGTAATCCTGGCACTTTCGGAGGTGGAGGCAAATGGATCCATCGCCTGAGGTCAGGAGTTCAAGACCAGCCTGGCCAGCATGGCGAAACACCATCTCTACTAAAAATACAAAAATTAGCCAGGTGTGGTGGCGCAGGCCTGTAATTCCAACTACTAAGGAGACTGAGGCAGGAGAATCACCTGAACCCGAGAGGCGGAGGTTGCAGCAAGCCAAGGCAACTGTACTCCAGCCTGGGCGACAGAGCAAGACTACATCTCAAAAAGAAAAAAAATTAAAATTAATTTAAAATAAATAAAACAATATGTGGCTCCTCAGTTGCACCAGCCACGTTCCAAGTGCACGGTAGCCACGTGTGGCTGGCGGCTGCTGCACTGGGCCACGCAGATATGGAAATTTTCATCAGCGCAGCAAATCCTATTGTTTTAAACTAATGGTGACTTCTTTAAGCAACAATGACCAATTGAAGAGTTGTATAAAAGATGCTTATGGATGATGCATATTTTAATTTTTTTTAACTGAAAATTTCTTTTCAGAGTCCTGAGCAGTAAGGACAGAGTCTATTTCTTTCCATTTGAATCATCTACTTTATTTGATAGAAGATGGTTGTCATTGAGAAAACTAATAATTTTTTTAAATAAGTAGAGATTCACTATGTTGCTCAGGCTGGTCTTGAACTCCTGGCCTCACGTAATCCTCCTAACTCCGCCTCCCAAAGTGCTGGGATTACAGGTGTGAGACACCATGCCCAACCACAACTGAGAATATTTTAAGAACAAATCTAAAAGGCAGAGGAATTCTATGTGAAGGGAAGTTCTCAGGAATGATCTGAGAAATAAAAGCAAATCTAGTTTTTTCTCCAATTGTATTTAATATGAATGTGAATATAGTCACTAGAGATCAAATCATTAAAACCTTACAAGCTGAAATGTATATTGCACCAGGATCACAGCATATGGATAGTATTGAAGCCTGCAAAAGTTGGCCAGACATAAAGTAGTCTTGGCAGAAATAATTAACACAAAATTCAAATCAACAGTAAAAACTACACCGCAGTGGCTCACGCCTGTAATCCCAGCACTTTGGGAGGCTGAGGCGGGCAGATCACAAGGTCAGGAGATTGAGACCATCCTGGCTAACACAGTGAAACCCAATCTCTACTGAAAAAAAAAAAAAAAAAAGATTAGCCAGGCGTGGTGGCATGCACCTGTAGTCCCAGCTACTTGGGAGGCTGAGGCAGGAGAATCGCTTGAACTCAGGAGGCGGAGGTTGCAGTGAGCCGAGATCGCGCCATTGCACTCCAGCCTGGGTGACAAAGTGAGACTCCGTCTTAAAAAAACAAAACAAACAAACAAACAAAAACCCTACACAGAGTAAAATTTATTATCAATTAAAACTTAAGAGAAAAATCAAATATTCTTGTCCAGGTGAGGTAGCTCACACCTGTACACCCAGCACTTTGGAGGCCGAGGCAGGAGGATTGCTTCAAGCCAGGAGTTCAAGACAAGCCTGGCCAACATAGTGAGACCCTGTCTCTATAAAAAATTAAAATAATCACTTAAAAAGTCAAATATTCTTGAAAAAGTTTAGATTTGTAAAATATAATCTGGGGAAAATGGACATGGTAGAAGTGAGAACTACAAAATAAAACACACAATGACAGACCTGTGGTTGGTAAAGATTTGATAGGATCCAGAAAAACTTATGGATGAATCAAATATAATTATATAATTTACCTAGAAAAGAGCTGATCCAGATAAAAATAACTTCAGGAGACTAACGTGAAAATGAAAACATTTGGAAAGCTGTTAAACAGCTGGTTTAATGAACCTCGCTCTGGAAAATGCCTTCCCAATGAAAATGAATTGACTATGGTATATTTTTTCTTTAAATAGTTGTAGTAATGAATATGGAATCAAAATGCTCTCTGGGCTGCAGATTTTCTCTAAGCAAGGCTTTGGCTGCATTCCACAAGTCTTAGTACACAGTATTTTCGTTATTACTCAGATCAAAATATTTTCCAAATCCCATTGTGTTATTTCTTCTTTCACTCATGGGTTACTTTGAAGTTTATTTCCTAATTTCTAAATATATGAGGGTTTTCTGTTTACCTTTTTCGTTACTGATTTTTAGCTTAATTACACTGTGGTCAGAGAACATCTTCTGGGTAACTTCAGTCTTTTGATATTAATGGAGACTTGCTTTATGATCTGCATGTGGTCGACTGCAGTTCCACACGTATACTTGAAAAGAATATGCATTCTGCCGTCATTGGGTATAGTATTCTATATACATACATTAAACGAAGATTGCCAGTAATGCTCAAAACTTAAACGCTCTTGTTGATTTTTTGTCTGTGTGTTTTGTCAGCCACTGAGAGGCATGTTGTTTAAAGATCCTATCATGATCGTGGATTTGTCTGTTTCTTTTTTTAATATTGTCGATCTTTGCTTTATATATTTTGAGCCTGTGTTACTAGATGCATATAAATTTACCATTTCATTACTTCCTATCCAATCAAATCTTTGACCATCACAAGATGCTCCTCTTCACTGCTAGAGATGTTTTTCCCTTAGAATCTTTGTCATTAAGCTAGCTCCATCGGCTGCTACCTTAGCTTTCTTTTGAGTTTTCATAGACTATCTTTTTCATAGTTTTATGTCAATCTTTATTTTAAAATGTGTATCTCATATGAACAGCACATAGGTTTTATACAGTTTGACCATCTTTGTCTTTTAGTCCAAGTATATTTAACGTAATTGCTGGTATACTGGGATTTAAATTTATCTTCTTGCTCAGGGCCAGTTGTACTTTCTGTTATGTTCCTTTTTCTCTCCATTCTTGGCTTCTTTTGAGTTGATAGTTTTTTATCATTCCCTTTTTCCCTGTATTAGCTTGGAAACTCTCTCTTTTACTCTTCATTTAGTAATCATAAGGCAATAGCATGTATTCATGACTTACCAAATCTAATATTTAGTGAGTTTTTACTCTTTTACTATTTTAGTGATTATTCTAAATTTTAAATACACATTTTCAACTCACCAAAATTCAATATTCGTTAATAATGATGTCCTTCTTCTTGTTAACACAAAGACTTAGACATTGACACTTTAACTTCACTTACCCCATCCAGACTCATATGCCACTGTTATCATTTTCTAAACTTCTCTATTTGAAACTCTAAGACATTAGTAGTATTTTTCTATAGTCAGTATCCATATCTATATATGACTATTGTATCTTCTCCACATATTTGATCATCTATCCAGATTTTTCTTCAGCCTGAAGAACATTTGTTAGTATTTTCCTTCAGCATGGCTCTGCTGGTGTCATATTCTCTCAGGAGTGTGTATGTGCATGTGTGTGTGCATGTGTGTGTGCATGTCTGTGTGCATGTGTATTTGCATGTGTGTGCATGTGTGCATATGTGTGCATGTGTGTTTGTGTGTGTGTGTGCGTGTGTGCATACGTGTGCATGTGTGTGCTTGCATGTGTGTGCATGTGTGCATATGTGTGCATGTGTGTTTGTGTGTGTATGTGCGTGTGTGCATACGTGTGCATGTGTGTGCATGCGCATGTGTCTGAAAACGTTTATGTTTATCCTTCCTTCATGAAACATCTTTTGACTGGGTATTGAATTCTGCACTGCCAGTGGTTTTCCTTCAGCACAGGATAGATGTGAAGTCTGTCATTCCACTGTCTTTCAGCTTCAATCATTTCTATTTAGAATAAGCTGTAACCTAACTATTGTACCATTGTGTCATCTTTTTATATTCTCGTTTTTTTTAATGTTTCTTTTCCCTTGATTTACAGCAGTTTTATTGGGATGTATCTGGGTATAAATTTGTTTTTATTTATCTTCTTGGGGTTCATACAGGCCTCTTGAATCTTGGGCTTGGTGTTTTCCATGAGTTTTGGAGCTTGGGCTGCAAACTACCTAGGCAGTGGGGAGCTACTGAGGCTTTTGGACAGGGAACTAACGTGATTAAATTTGGGATTAATGGTAATGGTGAAAATGATCGCCACAGTTTTTCATGGACTCAGCTTTATGCCAAACATTTCATCTCTTTTCATCCTCACAACACCTCTGACCTAGAAATTATTATGCCCATTTAATTGTTTTAATATATTGGAGCTTTTCAAGATGCCTGTTTCACAGATGTGAGAGTCAAGGCTCAGAGTCAAGTCACTGCCCAAAGGCACACAGTCAGTAAGTGGCAAAGCCGAGATCGGGGGAAGCCAGGCCTGTCTGACTCCAGTTACGGTGGCACAGCCACTAGCCACGTGTGGTTATTTAGGTGAAATTAAATATAATGTAAAATTCAGTTCCTCAGTCACACGAGCCAGACTTCAAGTGCTCAATAGCCAGAAGTGGCCAGTGGCCACCGTATTGAATAGCACAGGGTTAGGGCGTTTCATCGTTGCAGAGAGTTCTACCACACAGTGCTGCCCCACCACTTGGCAACCCACTCACAGGACGAGGAAGGATGCTCTGGAAGGAAATAAATTAAAGGCAGGGAGGCCAGGTGTCACGGCTACAGATGCTCAGGGCCTAGCCTGAGACCATGCATATTAGTCTATTTTCACGCTGCTGATAAAGGCACATCCAAGGCTGGGAAGAAAAAGAGGTTTAATTGGACTTGCAGTTCCACATGGCTGGAGAGGCCTCACAATCATGGCAGGAGGCAAAAGGCACTTCTTACATGGCAGCAGCCAGGGAAAAATGAAGAAATAACAAAGGCAGAAACCCTTGATAAACTCATCGATCTCAGGCCGGGCATGGTGGCTCACGCCTGTAATCCAAGAACTTTGTAGGCCAAGGCGGGTGGATCACCTGAGGTCGGGAGTTCATGACCAGCCTGACCAACATGGTGAAACTCCATCTTGATTTAAAAAAAAAAAAAAAAACTCATCAATCTCGTAAGACTTACTGTCACGAGAATAGTATGGAAAAGACTGGCCCCCGTGATTCAATTACCTCCCCCTGGATCCCTCCCACAACATGTGGGAATTCTGGGAAATACAATTGAAGTTGAGATTTGGGTGGGGACACAGCCAGACCATCTCACCGTGCACAGGGGAGGAGCTCAGTAAGTCTCTGATAGTTGGTGCGAAGGGCCTGCTGTGTGGCAGGGATATGAGGAACACAATTGCCAGAGCTGGGGCTGGTGGCAGGGAGGGCATTCACTGAGAGGAGGAGCCCAGAGCGGAGCCCAGGACGGCCTCTGCTTCCACAGCATTTGAAAAACGTCCACCTCAGCTGGGCACAGTGGCTCATGTTTGTAATTCCAGCACTTTGGGAGGCCGAGGCGGGCAGATCACGAGGTTAGGAGTTCGAGACCAGCCTGGCCAACATAGTGAAACCCCATCTACCAAAAACACAAAAATTAGCTGGGTGTGATGGTGAGCACCTGTAATCCCAGCTACTTGGGAGGCTGAGGCAGGAGAATCGCTTGAACCCAGGAGGCAGAGGTTGCAGTGAGCCGAGATCGTGCCACTGCACTCCAGCCTGGGCAACAGAGCTAGACTCCATCTCGGGAAAAAAATAAAAAAAGAAAAACGTCCGCCAAAACAGAAGCTGGGGCATGTTTACACCTGAGAGGATGCAAGTGGGGAAACAGGCCCACCGAGCTTAGCTGGCCTTCCCAGAAACACAGCTTGCTGGAGACGCTGCACCCTGCCACTCAGAAGAAAGCTCTACAGGTTGCTCTGGATGTTTTCCATGAAATCTGTGTGACCCCTCTCTAGCCCCCTAACACCGCTTGTGAGGTTATTTCAGAGCAAAATCCTCTCACCTAGGAGAGTTTGTCTCATTTCCTGGGAGTGCCTGAGCCCTGGCTCTGCAGACACCCAAAATAATCATGGTTCAGACTTGAACCGAGCAGCTGCAGGGTCCTGTCATGGCCAGCAGAGGGCAGCACCGAACACGCCCAAGCTTGCCTGGAATTGCCCATTATCCAAGCAAGCAGAATACATAGGCAAGTTTCCCCGCTTTCAACGCCTTCTTTTGCAGACTGCAGTTCTTTACTAGCCATTGCTTAGCGAGTCTCCCAGAGCGGTTTCCCTTGGTAAGTGTGCTGGAAGTGGTAACAACAAGCAGTTATGATGATAAACCCAGCAGTAACATTTACCGAGTGCCCGTGATGGGCGGCGGTTCCTTACAGTGTCAGGATGACACTGCATGGTGTCTACTCCCATCCACCTGTCCTAGGTCACAGCACCTAACACACTTACAGAGCCCTTATGAAACGCTGTCACTGTTCCAAGTTTTTTTAAATCCTCACAATAACTCTGGGAAGAGGGAACTAGAATCATCACCCCATTTGACAGACAAGGACACTGAGTCATGTAGCAGTGAATGACTTTGCTGAGGTCATACAGCTTGTTAGGGACCGAGCTGGGATTAGAGCCCAGGGTGTAGGGCCCGGCCCTTTCCCCCAGTGAGCAGTGCCCTCTGAGCCTGCCTCCACCCCGTGCACGCCTATGACCCCTGCCACATGGGCTGCAGCTGTGCCTACCCCTCTGGGACCCCCCACGGCCATTAGATGTCCTAGAGGAATTTCCCCAGAGTGCATTATGACCACATTAGCAGCAAGCACACGCTTTCATCATCATTTCAGGTTGAAGAGAAGCTTCAGGAGGATTCCAGAAGGAAATTGCTTCAGCTGCAAGAAATGGGGAACAGAGAGAACCTCATTAAAATCAATCTGGAGAGGGCAGTAGGTCAGGTAGGCATGGTCCAGAGCCCCCTTCATTGGCCCATGCTCCCCAATGATTGCACCCAAGCAGCCAGCAGGGGTGAGAGAGGAGGACGCCCAAAGCAGGAAGACAGATGTGCGTTCCTTCTCCCGTCTCTCTCACGGGCAGAGGCTGTCTGCGGCTTCCCGTCCCGTGGACATCGCTAAAGAGGCTTCTGCTGCCAGAAGGCCTCCCACTCAAATAGTTTGCGATGACCTGAGCCCCAGACCAGGCAGCCCATCCCAGCTCCCTGCCTGCCCCCAGTTAACCGAGCCCCTTGCCCGGTTAAGAAGATGCTAGAAACATCTTCTCCCTAACGATCTTAGTCCTGACATTTACCACAGTCTTCCTTCCCCTGGGGCCCCAGCAGACATTGCACTCAGTGTCTATAAGGAAATGCCACTTTTCTTAATAAAGTAAAACCCCAGAGTGTCCAAAGTGGGTGCTGGATGGAGAAGCTCCCGGCTACGCGTGAGCCGCTATGACCTGGTCTTTGTCCCTGCACACTAAAATTCAGATATTCACCACTTGTCACCCCCAGCACCATTTCTCCTGCGGGTTGCCAGCCCCTCCTCCAGGGCGGAGAGCCAGCCGGTCTGGGCCTTTCCCTGTGCACCCTGGCTACTCCCGCCCTCCCCCCAGCACACCTGATTTCAGGGTCTGACCTGTGCTCCTTGCCCAAGGGCCAAAGTTCTCATTCCAGCTGTGGGCAAAGGTCATCTGGGAGGAGTCTTGTAGGTACTGAGACTGCTTCAGGTCTACACCCAAGAAAGAACGGACCAGCCCCATCTCTGCCTCCCAGGGCCTTCCAGTCCTGCATCTCCAAGGCCCTGCTCCCTGTCTAACAGTCTGCCCTTCCCCAGACAAGTGACATCAGGCCTGAGACCACGTCTAAGATGACCTGACCCTCCTAATGGCCCTGGGCAGCCATTCCTATGGGGAGCCCCTGGTGGCAATGGGGAACAAGCATTCACAGGACCTCCTCTACACAACCAATTCTTTGGGTGAGCTGGGACCCTCCCCTTGGCCATGAAGCCAGAGGATGGCTTTGAGAACCTCATGTCACCTGGTCTTCTGGCAGGGTCATTGCAGAGATGTCCCTAAGACGTTCACCATTAGGACTCCCCCTGTGCAGTACATACTTGTGTCCTGGGCCCCGTTGAATTTTAGGTTGACACAGTAGCCCTTTTGGTCCCTTCAAGGCTCTGCTTTGGAGCCTTTAATAACCACATTTTACCAGTGAACCAGAGACTCACGCCAGGGGCTGCCGTGTTGGTAAATTCCCAGAGAAAATCAGGCTCCTTTTTACCTTTAACTTCTGATGAAATCAGGACATCTTGGACTTGAGATCCTGTAAGCCCGGACTTAGTGTCACTTCTGTTTCATCAGCCTTAACCCGAAAACACTAGCACCTAGGAGGGCCAGTGAAAGCCGCTTGAAGTCGAGGCCCTTGGCTTTAGCCGATGTTTCTACGTCTGGGCATTTAACCAAGGCTTGTTGGGTGTTTGAGTGTCTCCCCTACACCAGGCGCTGTCGTGGGCTCTGGGGAGACCAAGGTGAACACGGTGGGCAGAGTGTTCAGGACGATATGGGTTCAGGCATCAAATGGAGAAAGAGAGAACTTTCTCCCCTCCCTGGGCTTCCTTGCTAACTACACAATTTACTTGGGCTGACAGCCTGCATATTTATTTCACAGTCTGGTGCCAACTGAGCGATTACCGAAGAGCGCTCCCGGCCCCAGACTTCCCATTGGATAATTGGCAGCAAGAGGCTCTTCTGAAGGTTTCAGACATGTGTGCACTGACCACAGGCATCGGTTGGGTCAGGCAGGCGTGCCTGAAGAGTAATTAAAGCCTGCTGTTCTCTTTTCTTCTGTGGGTACCGAGACTCCGGGTGAGCAGTGAAGATTCTGATAACGCAGAACGATCATTCAGGCGTGCAAACCCTTCTAAGCCGTGTTTCCGCACCCTGCCGTGGAAACGCCGCCCCCACTGGCCGGCCCCCGCCGGCCCCCTGACACTTTGCCCCCCTTTCTGCTGCAGCTGGAGCACTTCAGAAGTCAAGTCATCAAGGCCACCTACGGACGGGCAAAGCCATTCCCAGACAAGCCTGTCACCAACCAACAGGTTAGTCCGCCGTCCTTGCTGCGCGGCGCCTTCACTTTCTTCTTCTTCTTCTTCTTCGGGGCTCTGGATTCCAGACCCTGGGAACATATGTTTCTGTTTTTGTTGGTGGCATATTTTTCACACTGTTGCTACACCATAAAGATTTGTTTTGATTTTATGGGATTTCCTGGCTTTTAAAGTAAAAGCCAGTTAAAACTCCCTTGAAATGTGTCTGTGAAAATCAAATTAAACCATTCAGGCTTACTTCTGGTCTCCAGACACACTTGTGCAGACTTCATTAGCACTGGGAGAAAGGGAGCCACCTCCCCGCAGCCAGTGCATTCTGGCGCATTCCTTCAGAGGAGAAAGGTTGACAGTGGCAGTGAGGGTGGACGTCTGGCTGTAATGATTGCCTTGCTGTTCTTCCGTCACTCTTTCTAGCCCCCCATGTCACAGCACAGGTGGGAAAGCGTGCCGTGGGCTGCTCTCAGCGGGCGTGGGAGAACCTGACCTTCTGCTTATGAGCCCAGAATATCAGGCTCAGTGTTCTGAATCCCTATGCAACACAGAAGACTCTGGAACAAACTCAGGGCCACAGTACAGGCCTTTGGATCTTGAAAAGAATCTCTGGGCCGCACGCAGTGGCTCACGCCTGTAATCCCAACACTTTGGGAATCCAAGGCAGCCAGATCACAAGGTCAGGAGATCAAGACCATCCTGGCCAACATGGTGAAACCCCGTCTCTACTAAAAATACAAAAATTAGCTGGGTGTGGTGGTATGTGCCTGTAATCCCAGCTACTAGGGAGGCTGAGACAGGAGGATCACTTGAACCAGGGAGTCAGAGGTTGCAGTGAGCCAAGAATGCGCCGCTGCACTCCAGCCTGGACGACAGAGCAAGACTCTATCTCAAAAAACAAAAAAGAATCTCTGATCCTGGGACTCATACCCTGGTGACAGGACCAGCGTCTCCATTCAGAGCCAGAGCCATCACTGAAACATATCAGGACCTCCGTCCTCCCCTACCGAGACCGGGATTTAGATTGAATCTCTCCCATTCCCTTTCCCCCTGGGCCCCCCGCCCCTGTATATTACATCTTTTTTTTTTTTTTTTTCTCACCAGTTAATAGAGAAAATCACCCAGGTCACCGAGGACAACGTCAATTTTCAGCAGAAAAAGTGGACCGTGCAGAAGGAGACCCAGCTCAGCAACTCCAAGCAGGAGGAGACCACCGGGAACATGGAGAAGTTAAGGACGTCGCTGGACAGCTGCCAGGTGACCCTCCTCGCGCTTCCCACACACGGTCCCTTTGTCTGATTTTTGTGCTGCTTATTTGGGAAATTGCCCAGCTTTTTTGGAGCAAGTTGGGCAGAAATGCTTGGCTTTTCTATCCACTTTTTCCTCTTGTTGGTGAAACTTATTGGAGAAGAAAAAACGAAGGGCCTGAAAAAACGCCTCCCAGGCGAACTTGGTGTGTCCAAAAAGAGATGCCTGAGCAGCTTCAAGTCCTGACTTTGAGCAGTGTGCATCCCTGACAAAAAAGACATTTTTTCATAGCCCCCATGTTATTTCCAGAGAAACCAGAAAAACGTTCCGCCTTTTTTTTGGAGATGGAGTTTTGCTCTTGTTGCCCAGGCTGGAGTGCAACGGCGTGATCTCGGCTCACCGCAAATTCCCCCTCCCGGGTTCAAGCCTCAGCCCCCTGAGTAGCTGGGATTGCAGGCGTGCGCTACCACGCCCGGCTAATTTTGTATGTTTAGTAAAGATGGGGTTTCTCCATTTTGGTCAGGCTGATCTTGAACTCCTGACCTCAGGTGATCTGCCTGCCTCGGCCTCCCAAAGTGCTGGGACCACAGGCGTGAGCCACAGCACCCGGCCCATTCCTACTTTTTATTTGCATTTTCTTTTTTGGCCCAGCCACAAAAGGCGTTTTCCACACCCTTGCCTTTGACTCTGGAGGAGCAGGGGTCAGAGGACCTGGCCACAGCCCCATGGCCCCCACGCTGGGACATGGCTTATCTGAGCAGGCGGTGGCTTCTGCTCGCTCTAGAAATCAGCAGCTCCTGTCCAGGGAGTTTGTGCAAATGCTGGCTTGTCAGCACTCTTTCAAATCAGGAAACCACGCTTTCCGACCAGCTTGTGTGTTGATCTTGGCAGGAATTCTGATGAATGGAAAAAAGGAGTAGCCACATTTGCCTCTCAGTACAGCCGAACTGTCGACGGCACTTTGGCTTTGGGGCTTCAAATACCTAAAAGGGGGCTCGCTTTGACCATCAAAAGTCTAAATTAGAGTGCCAAAAAAAAAAAGCTGTCAAAACGCAATTTTTTTTTTGAGAGGGAGTCTTGCTCTGTCTCCCAGGCTAGAGTGCAGTGGCGCGATCTCAGCTCACTGCAACCTCAGCCTCCCAAGTTTAAACAATTCTCTGCCTCAGCCTCCCGAGTAGCTGGGATTACAGGCACCCGCCACCAGGTCTGGCTAAGTTTTGTATTTTTAGTACAGACAGTGTTTCACCATCTTGGCCAGGCGAGTCTTGAACTCCTGACCTCTTGATCCACCCACCTCAGCCTCCCAAAGTGCTGGGATTACAGACGACAGCCACCGAGTCGGGCCAAAAATTTTTTAAAAGGAAAAATGAGCCCTCCCAGGGCAGCCAGTGTGTGGCGCTGCCTGCTTCGAGCCGAGAATGCTGTTCCTCAAAGGTCGCGTCAGAGGCTATTTCTGGCCACAGGGCCTGGGCTCCTCATGATCTCATCTCTCTGCAGGCTTGCATGACGTCCTGCTGTGGCAGTGACCTGAAGAAGGAGGTCGACCTTCTTCAGCACCTCCAGCTGAGCCCACCTGTCTCGGGGCTCCAGAAGGCGGTTCTGGACATCCTGAGGCATGCGCTGTCCTGGCTGGAAGAGACGGAGCAGCTCCTCCGGGACCTGGGGATCCTGCCCTCCAGCGCCGACAAAGGTTACTGGGACTTTTTTTTTCACATGGTTGCATGACTCTAAAATGTCGTGTTGAAGCTCAGCATGATGGGACATCTGTTGAGGAAGTCTTCATGGGTATCCGGCCAAGTCTGTTCCCTTCTCCAGACTCCCCTGCTTCTCTGCTTGAGACGTATTATCCATTAAAAAAAAATACACAAGTGAGACATGATAACTGAAGGAAAATGAAACAGAACAGAGGCAAAGGGAAAATGAATGCAAAATTATGCAAAGTCTAATTGTGCTGTTTAAGTTTCAGGGCATTTTCCCGTGGAAATAGCCACGTGATTCTAGACAAGTCACTTACCCTGTCTATGCCTCAGTTTCTGAATCTGTAAAATGGGGCTAATAGGGAGTACCCACCTTTAGGGCTGTTGTGATTTTTTTTTTTTTTTTTAAGACAGAATCTCACTCTGTCACAGAGTACAGTGGCGTGATCTCAGCTCACTGCAACCTCTGCCTCCTAGGTTCAAGCGATTCTCCTGCCTCAGCCTCCTGCGGAGCTGGGACTATAGGCATGCACCACCACACCTGGCTAATTTTTGTATTTTTAGTAGAGACAGGGTTTCACCATGTTGGTGAGGCTGGTCTCGAACTCCTGACCTCAAATGATCCACCCACCTCAGCCTCCCAAAGTGTCGGGATTACAGGCGTGCGCCACCACACCGGCCTGGGGCTGTTGTGATTGTTAAAATGCATGATGTATGGAAAGTACTTGGAATAGTACCTGGCACACAATAGGCATTACTAAATGTTTGTTGACTTTCAATTTTACAAAAAATAGTGTCACGTTACCCCCAATTTTCTCTGGTCTGTTCCTAATGGTACGTCATCAGGAAGGCCCCCCACGTCAGCACACACAGACCTGCATCATCGCTGTTACTGACGGCGGTTGCTGATTCCATTGTGTGGGATGCACCATTATTTATTTAGACAATCCCCTATCATGGGCACTTAGGTGATTTCTAGTTTTCCACACTCATAAATCATGCTGAGATGAACATTGTTGCACATATACCTGCTCATCTTATCTTTATTCTCCTGGAGGTGGAGGTGCATGAACCACTTTCTTTCAACAAAGATTTATTGCATGCTTGCTTACAAGACACCAGGTGCTGTGCAGAACAGAGACATAATGGGGTCAGGAACAGGTAGAATCAGGTCGTGTGTGTGTGGTTCACTGCAGAGTTCTTCCACTATGATCGTACATTTGAAATTTTTTATAATAAAATACTGGGGTTGGGGGGAACAGGCACTGTCCCTGCCCTCAAAGAGCTTATGGTCTCAGGGGGAGGGATGCGGTGGGCATTAATGGAAAATCACTCAGACAAACATGAAAGCTCAGTGGTGACAATTGCTGTGAAGTACAGGGTTCAATCTGGTCAGGGAGGGCAGGGCAGCTGCAGGACGCATAGGAGTTGTTTGCCAAAGAAGGGAGAGAGAATTCTGAGCAGCAGGAGCAGCGTGGTGGCCGGGGGTGCATGGAGAGAACACGGGGCCAACAGAAATGGGGCAGGGCGGGGCAGCCTGGCGAGGGGGCTTCCCCGGGCCGTCATGGGGGATCTTCCAGGGCCCTAGTAAGAAGCTTTTTTATTCTAAGGGCAGAGAGAAGCCCATGAAAGCCTTAAGTGAGGAGCTAGACAAGCTTGCATTCTGAGACAATCACCTTGGTGGCATGTGTACAATATCCTTGAGGGTGGTCAGCGTGGTGCCCCAGGAGCCACCTGGGAGGCTGCTGTAAAAGATGACAAGGCCACCCTAGGGCAGGGCGGGGATGGGGAAAGAGCAGAGATTCAGGGGGTGGTAAGAGGTAAATCAACAGGCCTCAGCTGTAGGACTGGAGATAGTTGGAAGCAAAGCGACAGAGAAGAGTCAACAGGACCTCCAGGTTTTCAGTGTGTGTAAAAGATGGATGTGATTTCTTCACTAAAATTCAGAGCAAGGAATGCAGGATGAGGCCCAGGTTTGAGGGGGAAGACGAATATGAAGTACCTGTGACATCTGAGTTGAGACGCCCAAGAGACCGCTGTTTCCCCGGATGTCTTGTCTGGGGATACACAATAATGATGTATCCCCAGCACCCGGAGAGCATGTGCCACACAGCAGGGGCCTAAGAAGTATCTGTAGGATGGAGGGATGGAGGAATGGATGGAAGGAAGTATAGATGGATGGACGGACAGATGGACAGACAGACGGACGGACAGTGGATGAAAGAAAGGATGGATGGAAGGGTTAGGGTGGGTGGATGGATGGGTGGATGGATGGATGGATGGATGGGAGGAAGGGTGGGTATGGATAGAAGGGTGGTTGGGTCGGTGGGTGCATGAATGGATGGAAAGAAGGAAGGAAGGAAAGAAGGAAGGAAGGAAAGAAGGAAGGAAGGAAGACAGGAAGAAAGATGAAAGCCATACATGTGGAAGGTATCACTTAGGAAGATTATTTGTTCTTCAGTCTTGAGACTAGCTAGAACTGTACTCCATGTTTTGCCTGATTTCATGTAAGCTCATGACCTACATGAAATTAACGAGGAAGAAGGGAAAGAGCACAGGGCCGCACCTTAAAGAACTCCAGCATTTGGAAGCTTGTTGCTATTCCTTGCCAAATCACCCTCCAGAAAGCCTGCATCAATTTCATATTCTTTCAGCAATGGATAAGAATAGAGGAGTGATTTTCAGCTCTGGTGCTTCAACATCCCCAGCAGGGTGCCTCCAAAGTACCCAGAAGGTAGGGTCACGTTCTTACGACGTAAAGACAAAGCCAACATTAGTTTTTATGCAGAAGCCGTCCCCTCATCATAGCAGAGGGCGTTACTGTTCTTGCAATCATGGCGGAGTCGTGAGCTTACTTGAAATGAGGTAAAACATGGAACACAGTTCTGGTGGTTCTTCAAAACTGGAACTAAAACAAAGACCGGATCTCCATTCTGGTAGTAACAGAGCCCAGCGACGTATGCACTGTCCCCTTCCCACTCCCAAGGCCATTTTAGTCATCTAGACTAAGTCCATAAACCTAGCTACATATTACTGTTAAGAAATGTGGGTTGTTGCCAGGTGTAGTGGCTCATGCCTGTGATCCCAGCAACTTGGGAGGCTGAGGCAGGAGGATCGTTTAAGGCTAGAAGTTCAAGAGCAACCTGGGCAACAAAGTGAAACCCTCATCTCCAAAAAATAAAAAATAATAATAAACTAGCCAGGCATGGCGGCACAGGCCGGTAGTCCCAGCTACTCATGGGGCTGAGCTGGGAGGATTCCTTGAGGCTAAGATTTCGAGGCCGCAGTGAGCTGTGATTGTGCCACTGCACTGCAGCCTATGTGACAGAGCGAGGCCATGTCTAAAAATAAATAAGTAAATGCGGATTGTAAAGTTAAGCTTTCAGGCCCAGTAATTCCGGAAAGGCTAAGAAAGACTGATTTTAGGCAGCGTTCCTCAGACCACCTTTTTCTTCTCCTGACTTCATGGAGTCGTAAGATTTGAGCAACATGAAGCAGGTCTCTGCAGAATCCCTCCCTTGTTAACACGCACGCTGGGTCTACAAGAGGGGGATGAAGAAAGCAGTATTTCCAAACTACTGGGCTGCTTTCTTGGTGCCCTCACCGCCAACTAACCTGTTGGAATAATGTTCTGGAACCCTCACTGGGGAAATGCTGGTCTGCTGACTACATATTCTGTGATTACAACTAGCTGGTTCTGAGAAGTCAAGAAAAAAAGAATGGAGAATTACAGAAAGCTTAGTAAGTAGGACCCATCTTTCGTCCACTCAGAAGAAGAAACTGATGGGAAAAGACATTTTCTCTTCCAGTATAAGCAATATTACAGCAAGTACCCAAAAGACTGGGGAAAAAAACGGTGAGCCAGAGTATGCCCTATATTCTCTACTCTTGTACCTGATTTCTAACCCAGAGCTAGTCCAGGAGGAGGGGAGGAAGAGGAGGAGGAAGGATGGGGAGGAGGAGGGAAGAGGAGGAGGAAGGATGGGGAGGAGGAGGGAAGAGGAGGAGGAAGGAGGGTGATGATGGTGGTGGTGATTATGGGGGTGATGATAGTCATTCCCTACTGAGCACTTACATTCTAGAGACTGTTCTCAGCATATATTATACACATGATCTCCTTTCATCCTCACAACAATTCTGTAAGTTAATAATTTGCCCATTATCCTCATTTTAGAAATGAGGAAGCTGGCTCAAAGCTGGTTTTATGATTGCTCGGCTAGGTTAAGGTGATTCGAGGCACTTCACGTTGCAGAAGCTGACAGGGAGTCCCCAGTCTATTCACTGCCATCCCACACTCCCAGGAGCCGCCTGCCTTCGTAGCTCCTAAGAGAAGGGTAGAAAGCATGGGTTGTTTAGCTCCTCCTGGGGACTTAGCACTGAGTTAGGGGTTTCCCATGCACTGTGTGCCTTTATCCTCCCACTAACCCAGTGAGGCGGGTAAGATTATTGTCTTTATTTTATTTATTTATTTATTTATTTATTTTTTAAGACAGAATCTCGCTCTGTGACCCAGGCTGGAGGGCAGTAGCACCATCTTGGCTTACTGCAACCTCCACCTCCTAGGTTCAAGGACTTCTACCTCAGCCTCCCAAGTAGCTGGGATTACCGGCATACACCACCATGCCTATTTTTTTAATTTTTATATTTTTAGTAGAGACAGGGTTTTGCCATATTGGCCAGGCTGGTCTCAAACTCTTGACCTTGTGATCCACCTGCCTCAGCCTCCCAAAGTGCTGAGATTACAGGTGTGAGCCTCTGCACCCAACCCAATCTTTCTTTTAGAGTAAAAGTTTTGCTCTGTTGTCCAGACTGGAGTGCAGTGGTATGATTTCAGCTCATTGACACTTCCACCTTCCAGGCTCAAGTGATCCTCCCACTTCAGCCTCCCAAGTAGCTGGGACTAACAGGCATATGCCACCACACCACCTAACTTTTGTATTTTCTGTAGAGACAGGGTTTCGCCATGTTGCCCAGCCTCAAATTCCTGGGCTCAATCAACCCACTCAACTCCCAAAGTGCTGGGATTATAGGCATGAGCCACTGCGCCCAGCCTTCATTTTAAAAGTAAAGAAACAGAGACACAGTAACGTTAAAAAGCTGTCCAGGGTCACATAGCTGGTGCATTAGGGCTAGGACTCAAACTGAGGTATTTGTGATCCTAATGCCTGTGTTTTCCCCATGACCCTGACCTTTCACTACCACCACCCCCCCCCCACACACACACACACACACACTTCCTTTGAAGATGCAGCAAGGTACCAGTCACATGCCCAATCCCTAGAGGATGGGTGCTGTTACCGGCTTGGGCAGAGACAGAGCTAAGAGTTCTCTTTCCCTAAGGTAAACTGCATCTGATTCCTGCCCTGAGCCATAACCACGGAAAGGCCCATCTGTATCACAGTAATGTTGGTCCCAAGCTGAGATTCTGGGGACCCACTGCCAAGGCTTGAATTTCAGCTGTGTACCTACTAGCTCTGTGGGCAGTTACGTGACGTGGCCGTGTCTCCATTTACTTGCTCGTGAAATGGCCATCCAGTCTCCTAGGGTCATGTGAGGACTGAGTAACGGGATACACGCGTGGCAGTGCTGGTCACACGCAGCTCGTAATTGATGGTGGCTGCTGTCATTGTCAGCCTCAAATACTTGTTGACTTAATCTGACCTAAACATGGGTAGCCACCAGCCAGGTAGCACGTGAGCAACACAGTCTGGTTTATTTGCACCCAGGTGACATCCTCTGGAGCCCCTCCTCTGTCCCCATTTAACAGCAAATGGGGTTTCCTTAGCCCCAAGCCCTCCACTGGGTTGAAGCCAAGAGCCGTTTCTAGAGGCCTGCTCCTCAGAGTCATTGACAGTGAGCCTCGCGTCCCTGCTGCCAAGTGCCCAAGCGGCAACTCAGTCCATGTCCCTCCAACCTCATGTCCGCTGTTGACCACCGGACTACCTGCCCCTTAGAACACCCTCCTAAGAGATAAAACATGCATAACATGCCGGGTGTGGTGGCTCACGCCTGTGATCCCAGCACTTTGGGAGGCCAAGGCGGGCAGATCACCTGAAGTAGGGAGTTCGAGACCAGCCTGACCAACATGGAGACTCCCCATCTCTACCAAAAATACAAAATTAGCCAGATGTGGTGGCACGCACCTGTAATCCCATCCACTTGGGAGGATGAGGTAGGAGAATCGCTTGAACCTGGGAGGGAAAGATTGCAGTGAGCCAAGATTGTGCCATTGCACTCCAGCCTGGGCAGCAAGAGTAAAACCCTGTCCCTCCCAGAAAAAACCACGCGTAACAAGCTACGACATAAGTCCTGAAACGAATCTCCCGGGGGAATCCAGGTGGGGTAAGCATCAGGGAAGTGACTAGTGGCATTGTTTGGTGATGTCATGTGCAGCCCACAAGGTGAGCCTGGTAGTGTCCAGTGTGTGGGATGAGTGGAGGATTTGCGGTGTGGTTCAGCTGGGAATATAAAAATGTTTAAGCGGTACCCTGAAAGTCAGCTGAATACTCCTCCTGCCTGGTTTCTCAGAGTTCCTTGATCATGGAAAGAAAGGACTTTTTACATTTTTCTCTGCAAGCTCAGTTGTTTGTGTCTGTTTCTGCAAGACTTTGTTACAAATAAGAGACTTTTCCGCATGCCTGACAAATCACTCAAATATCCAAGATACACTGTGTCTTTCAATGAAAAGAAAGCAAGTTGCAATGCAATATGCTTGATGTGCTTTTATTTTTTTTAAATGTCAGTATCTGACCGAAAGAACAACCTGGAGAAAAAGATTTCAAACTGTTAAGAGTATTATCCCAGGCCGGGTACAGTGGCTCACACCTGTAATCCCAGCACTTTGGGAGACCGAGGCAGGTGGCTCATGAAGTCAAGAGATCGAGACCATCCTGGCCAACATGGTGAAACCTCGTCTCTACTAAAAATACAAAATTAGCCGGGCCTGGTGGTGTGCGCCTATAGTCCCAACTACTCAGGAGGCTGAGGCAGGAGAATCGCTTGAACCCAGGAGGTGAGGCTGCAGTGAGCTGCGATCGCACCACTGCACTCCAGCCTGGTGACAGACTGCGTCTCAGAAAAAAAAAAAAAAGTCTTATCCCAGCGGGTAGGATTGCACTGGACCTTGACTTTCATTCAGTTGTTCAACAGGTGTTCCCTGAGGGCCACCGTGTGCCAGCCACCGTGCAGAACACAAAGATGCAGCAGCAAATACTTCCCACATTAGGAAGTTTTGTAACATTTGGGTTTTTGTAACCAACATATATAACTTTTATAAACAGAAGTATAATAAAGACTGGTTCCTTCCCTCAAAGAGCAAAATCCCATTCAGATTGCAGTTCATCATCTAATCTAGAAAAACAAATGTGATCAAATCCGGGTTCTCCCCTTCAGCATCCTCAACTCCTCCTCCCTTAGTCCTCCTCAGATCCCAACCCTGATTTGATTCTTCCCATTTGGTTCCTGGGTCACACGTTGCAGAAATCCCAGACGCATCCCAGCAGAGCTGCCACAAATCCCTCTATTCACCAGGTCCAGTGGGACAAGCCAGTGTCAGCCAGGCCATCTCAGTTCCTCCGCCATGGTGGTATCTTTGCAATGCACCTCTCCAACGCACCAACCCAACCCTGTACTCTCAAGCCTCCAAAGCCTTTGAAAAGAAAATGACAGACACAGGTCTGCGTTCTGATTCTACCACTCACCAGCTCTATAACTTAACCTTGGTGAGCTTCTCTCGTTTCACCTATAAATATGAACACATTTCCTTGCCAGGTTATTTATAATGATTAGAAAGATGTATCAAACTCTTGGCATAGAACTGGCACACTGCAGGTGTGTAATATTTGATAGCTATTATTATAACACTGCTGTTCTCACGCTTCCGTGCTGGAAATCCTCCGAATGGTGCATTGCCCCACGCACGAGCACCTTCGCCTCCCTTCCTTTCTCTCTCTGCCAATCTTTTATTCTTTCCCTCCATCATCCCCCTTAAGTCTTCCTCCTAGACACAGCATGTACCCTGGCCTGTCTTCCCTCCCCTCTCCTTCTTCTTTCTTTGGCGTCTGCAGCCTTTCTTTTCCTCTTAGTTCCTTCCCTTTGCCATCAAAGAGGCACGTCAGCATGGCTCTACCATCCTGGAAAAATCATTCTCCTCTGGAATCCATCGCTTCTTTTGCTGCTTTTCAATTGCTGTTATTCCTGCCTTCACCTGTGATCTTGAAGAAGCGTGCTGCACCCTCTGTCTTCGTTGCCAACGTCTTGGCCTGTCTGCCAAGTACATGGCAGGGTCCCCGCAGCACTGACTGGGCCACCACCCTTCCTGGGCTGTGCCTCCCAGGGCTGTATCTGTCTCTGAGCTGCCCAACTCTCTTCCTTCTCTTTTGTGAAACCCTCTGTGCCTCAGCTCTCCAGGCCCTGGGCACCCTGCTTCTCTCCTGATCTTTCCCATTCATTCTCAGCAGCCCCCTTCACCAACTCCTGTCCCTAACGAGCGTGTTTTCTCCTCTGCAGTCAGCCCTTGGTCCACCTCATCTTTCTCACAAAGAAACTCTCCACTCCCGTGCTTCCCCAGCCACTCCTGTGTGTGTTATCCACACGGATGCCTCTCCAGGCGGGCTGCCAGGAATGTGGTGCAGGGAGTCCAGCCAAGGCAGAAGGGGGGTCCCTGGCCAGGAGCCATGGCCACAGGAGGAAAGGGGGCTCTTTCTCAGTTCACACAAGGACCCTGGATGGGCTGGGCTGGGCCAGCCTTGCCAATCAGCATGTCCATCTCTCTGCTGACCATCTCTCCCTGGAGTCCTGCCAGTGCCTCCAATTCACCATGTCTGAAATAGCAGGGGGTTGGGGAGCTCCTTCTCTCTCCCTGCCACACCCCACCCCCACCCCAACCTGTCTGTCTCTGGTCTGATGGTGAGACCACCATTCTACCCCTTAAAAAGGCTTTCTTTCCCTTTCTTCCCTCTTGTTCCTGCTTCTCCCACCCTCAGTTAGGGGATTAGCACTGAATACCCATACGTCCCTCAGGCTCTTAGCAGAGCTCCCTGCCTCTCACTCAGAGGAGGGGAGCTTGTCACAGGGAACACCAGGATCATCTAGTGACATTTTTGGTTATCACAACTGGGGTGAGGTGATGGGGGTGCCCCTGGCATCCAGCAGGTAGAGACCAGAGATGCTACTAGCCATCCCCCAATGCCTAAGACAGCCCCACAGCAAAGACTCGACAGTATCAGCAGCGCAACACCGGCAACATGGCCCGACATAGCAGCAGGGCGGTGGCAAACAAACCCCGCCAGCTCCAGCCTCTCCGATGCAGCCCAGTTATTTTTCTGCAAAAAAAAAAAGCTCTTCATCAGGCCACTTCACTGTTCTGTCAGCTGCTGGAATAGGAGTGACTCAGACCTTGAGTCACACGGATTAGAGCCAGGTCCTGGCTCAGCCACTGGCCTGCTGTGTGGCATTGAGTTGGCCCGCGTCTCGGAACGCCACTGCCTCATCTATGAAATGGGGACCCACTGGGCACATTTCAATCCTGTTTAAATCAAGTTTCCACTCTCAAGGCGATGGTTTCAGGCCTGTCACAGCTTGACCTCACCCTTCCACGCCTCCTCTACCATCTGCTCCTCCCTCTCCCATCATCTCCTCCAGCCCAAGTAAGCTCAGCACTTCCCCAGAAGAGCACTGCCTTTTCCCAGTCCCACCCCATCCACCCCACATCCCCGAGTGAAGCTGTGGCTTCCTGTGACTGTTGTAACAAATGACCACAAGAGAGTGGCTTCAGGATTAATTCGGTTTCACTGAGTCAGCAGGGCTGGTTTCTTCCTGAGGCTCTAGGGCAGCATCCATTTCCTGGCCTTCTTCAGCTTCTAGAGCTTCATTCCTCGCATTCCTTGGCTCGTGGCCCCTTCCTCCATCTTCAGAGCCAGTGACGTGGCATCTTCCAGTCTCTCTCTGCTTCCATCACGTCACCTTCCCCTCTGGCTGTGGTCAGGCCTCCCTCTGTCTCCTTCTTATAAGAAGCCATGTGATTACGTTGGGCCACCCAGATCATCCAAGATAACACCCATCTCGAAATCCTGAACTTTATCAAATTTGCCAAGTTCTTTTGCTCTGTACGGTCACACCCACAGGTTCCAGGGATTTGGACCTGGAATTGTATGGGGTCACCATTCAACCCCACGCACCCCTATTCTGAAGCACCCTCCTCTGGCTCACTGAATTCTGCCCACCCCTCAACACCCACACCCAGTGGTTCTTCAACCAAGTGGCCTTACTTGCTCGCTCCAGGTGAATGATCTCTCTCTCCTCTGAGACCCTCACCCTCCCCTCTCCTTCAGCAGTCACTCACATGCCACCTGGGGTCACCGCATGCTTCCAGCAAGCATTTACATCCATCCGTCTGACTAAACCGGCAGCCCCTGGAGGTCTTGGCTTTAGACCATTCCCCTCACTCAGCACCATGCTTCACACACAGTAGACAGTAAATAGGTGTTCTGTTGATGAGTTTTTATTTTCTACCTCCAAAAAGAAAGTTGGATGTCAGCTCAAGCAAGGCTTATCAACTACTTTATTTTTATTTTTATTTTTTTCGAGACTGAGTCTCGCTCTGTCACTCTCGCTGGAGTGCAGTGGCACAATCTGGGCTCGCTGCAACCTCCGCTTCCCGGGTGCAAGAAATTCTCGTGCCTCAGCCTCCCAAGTAGCTGAGATTACAAGCAGGCACCACCACACCCGGCTAATTTTTCTATTTTTAATAGAGACGGGGTTTTATCATGTTGGCCAGGCTGGTCTTGAGCTCCTAACTTCAGGTGATCTGCCCCTCTCAGCCTCCCAAAGTTCCAGGCTTACAGGCATGGGCCACCACACCCTGCCTAAGTCGCGGTGCCCGGCTGCCTATCAGCTACCTTGACATCACAGGTTGGATGGCAGTTCATGTCGCTTTGATGGGACGGCAGTGTTGCCTTCATCCACCTGTCTGCAAGCTTTGGAGTTGAATTGAATTGATACTTACATTCTTCCTGCTTCTCTTTTTTTTCAAGGGTTCTCTTTGTATCTGATATATCTTCTGGAACATTATAAAAAACTTACAAGCCAGACCCAGGAACTTCAGGTAATTCTTTTCTTTTTTTCCAAAGTTTATTTCGGCCCCTGCTTGGCATTTATATAGCACTGTGCATTTGAAACCTGTTTTTTCTTTATCAGCTCATCACTCCACACCCTCCAACAGGTGAAATGATTTCTCCATTTGCACACAAAGAGGCACAGAAAAGGTTGGCTAAGATCTCCCAGGAGGGTAAGGACGATGGCAGGGTCTGCCCTCTGTCTGGCCTCCTGGGCTAACCACACTGTGTGTTTTCCTTTGTCAAAGGCTTAGACTTATTGCCATCAGATCTTTTTTTCTGAGTCTCTTTCTGTCACCCAGGCTAGAGTGCAGTGGCACGATCGGCTCACTGCAACCTCTGCCTCCCAGGTTCAAGTGATTCTCTTGCCTCAGCCTCCCAAGTAGCTGAGATTACAGGCACCTGCCACCATGCCTGGCTAATTTCTGCATTTTTAGTAGAGACAGGGTTTCACCATGGTGGCCAGGCTGGTCTGAAACTCCTGACCTCAAGTGTCCGCTCACCTTGGCCTCCCAAAGTGCTGGGATTACAAGTGTGAGCCACTGCACCCGGCCTTAATGCTATCAGATTTTGAAAACTGTGTTTGTTAAATGCAGTGGACAAAGTATAGCTATCTATAGCACAAGCAGCAGAATTACCAAAAGAAAAGAAATATTGTAGAGGCAAATGAGCTTTAGGGGTTATATCATTCCGATAGCTACTGACATAACAGTGTTATAGAATAAACACCCTCAAAACTTCAGTGGCATTCAGCAATTGCTATTTACTGCTCATGTGTCTGGGGTCAGCAGCAAGCTGGCTCTGCTGACCTTGTCTGGGTGTTGGCTGGCCTTTGGTTGATCTAGGCTGGCCTCAGCTGGAGTGACTCAGCTGCATGCATCTCTCATGCCCAACAGGCAAGCCTGGGCTGTTCTCAGGAAACTACAGAGGTACAAGAGAAAGCGGCCCAATCACATAGTGTTTTTCAATCTTCTGGTTGTGTTATGTCTGCTAACATCCCATTGGCCAGAGCAAGTCACATGGCTGAGTTCAATGTTTGGAGGCAAAATATGGGCAGGCACTGCAAGTTACATAGTCATAGACATGGCTAGAGTGGGGTGAAGAAGGGACCACCATGACGGTCAGCCACAGAGGCTTGAGTCCAGGGATTGGCAATTTTTTCTCTAAAGGGCCAGATAGCAAATAGTTTAGACTTTGCAGACCATATTCACCCCTCTTCCATTCTGCTATGGTAAAATGAAAGCAGCCATAAACAATATGTAAGCGCTGGGCATGATAAGCATGGCACTGTTCCAATAAAACTTTATTTACGGCCAGGCGCAGTGGCTCATGCCTGTAATCCCAGCACTCTGGGAGGCCAAGGCGGGTGGATCACCTGAGGTCAGGAGTTTGAGACTAGCCTGGCCAACATGGTCTCTACTAAAATTACAAAACATAAAAATACAAAATTAGCTGGACATGGTGGCAGGCACCTGTAATCCCAGCTACTCAGGAGGCTGAGCTAGGAGAATCTCTTGAATCCGTGAGGCAGAGGTTTCAGGGAGCTGAGATGGCACCCCTGCACTCCAGCCTGGGCGACAGAGCAAAAAAATCTAACAAACAAACAAATCTTATTTACAAAAGTAGGCAGTGGGCCTGATTTGACCTGTGGGCTATAGTTTGTCAACTCATGGCCTAATACCTTCTCCTCATTTTTCAGACAAGGACAGTTTCAGTGTCACACACCTAATAGGTGAAGAGTCAAGACAAATGTTCAAGCCTCCCGGCTCCTACATGACTGCTTTTTTTCTCACACCCACCTACCACTTACTGAACACCTACTATGTGCTCAGCACTGTGCTAAAGCTTTCCATCATCATCTCACTTAATCCTCACAACTCTAAAAGGTCGATACTGTTATTAACTTCATTGTCTAAATAAGGAAGCGTCTAGAAACAACTAGAGCTGGGATTCTTTCTAGATCACAGCTGGGATTCTTTCTAGATCACAGCTGGGATGCTTTTTAGATCCAGAGTCTGAATTCCTAACCACTGCATGCTGCGTTGTTCTGTCATTTTAAGAAACTCTTGGGGAACCCATTGTCCCCCGAAAGGTAGACAATTGGTAAACAGATGTGTAAAGACTCTTTAGTGAGGCCTGTCCCCCATCAGCATCTGTTTGCTTTTCTCTCATTTTAGAGCAAGTTCAGTTCTCAGGAAACTCAGCAGTGTTTACTGCACGAAAAGCTGCGGGAGCATCTGGCAGAGAAGGAGAAGCTGAACAAGGAGATGCTAGAGCAAGAGGAGAAGCTGAATGCCAAAATCAGGCAACTGATGGAAGAGAAGGCGGTAAGGCGGTCCCTGCCATTTGCTTTACTACTGGAAACTGATAAAATAGTCTTTTCTATGGGAAGTTGAGGGTGTGTGCTTAGACAGAGAAATCTCAGCTATTCTGTTTGGTGCTGAACTAAATTAATTAAACAGGGTAAATAATTGGGGAGGATTTAACCTGAAGTTTGAATTCTAAAACACACAGCAAAATCAACTTGAAAAGGCAACATGATTGCAATTTCAGGAAACGGTGCCTTGTTTGTGTATGTATTGCAGCCGGCTTTATAAAACTGAGTCATCGCTGCGGGTCCTGGTTTGTAGCTGACAGACTGTTTCTCAATGTGCACGTGATCAACTTCAGATGACAAATTTCAGTCTTTTGCTTTCTCTTTATGCATATCAGGGGAAACATATGGCAAAATTGCTACCCACTTTTCTAGAAACCAGGCCAGTTTCAAGACAGCAGCGTCTCTCAAACCCGAGGTGCCCACGAATTGTCTGGGGATCTGGTTAAGGTGCAGATTCGGTCTCAGCAGGCCTGGGTCGCAGCCGGAGACACTGCATTTCCAACAAGCTCCCACATGGTGCTAATGCTACCAGTCTGAAGGTCCACATTTCCTTAGGGCGAAGTCTTAGAGGAAGGTTTTCTTAAAGTTTCCTGATAAGAACCACCCAGATGCTTTGCTAAAAATATAAATCTTGTTCCCCACCCCAGACCCATTAAATCAGAACATCTGGAGAGGGCCAGGAAACTGCATTTAATGAGCTGATTCTCATCACTCTCCTAGAGTTGCCCCCTTTTTTTTCTTAAGCTGGGGTCTTGCTCTGTTGCTCAGGCTAGAGTACATTGGTGTGATCACAGCTTACTGCAACCTCAGACTCCCAGGCTGCAGTGGGCCTCCCACCTCAGCCTCCCGAGTAGCTGGGACCACAGGCATATGGCACTACACCCAACTAATTATTATTAATTTTGTTTTGGTAGAGGTGGGATCTTGCTACATTGCCCAGGCTGGTCTTGAACTCCTGGGCTCAAGTGATCCTCCCACTTCAGCCTCTAAAGTAGCTGGAACCATAGGCACATACCACCATGCCCAGCTAATATTTTTATTTTTTGTAGAAATGGGGTCTCTCTCTCTGTTGCCCAGGCTGAGCTAATATTTTTAATTTTTGTAGAAATAGGGTCTCTCTCTCTCTCTCTCTCTCTCTGTCTCCGGACCTTGTGATCTCCCTACCTCAGCCTCCCAAAGTGCTGGGATTACAGGCGTGAGCCACCGAGCCCGGCCGGGTTGGCCCTTTTTGATATTCAGGGACCCCTCCCATGAATTTTACTGTCTTTATCATTTTTGTCATTTAGGAGATTAAAAAATACTGATTAAAAAAAAATATTAGGCCAGGCGTGGTGGCTCACGCCTGTAATCCCAGCACTTTGGGAGGCCGAGGCGGGTGGATCACGAGGTGAAGAGATCGAGACCATCCTGGCCAACATGGTGAAACTAAAATACAAAAAATACTACTAAAAATACAAAAAAATTAGCTGGGAATGGTGGCACGTGCTTGTAGTCCCAGCTACTCAGGAAGCTGAGGCAGGAGAATTGCTTGAACCCGGGAGGCGGAGGTTGCAGTGAGCCGAGGTCACGCCACTGCACTCCAGCCTGGTGCCTGGTGACAGAGTGAGACTCTGTCTCAAAAAAAAAAAAAAAAAATTTAGTGCTTTGCACCTCTCCCCTCACTCTCCAAGTTCTGATCTCAGTGGGGTGGGGGTGTGGTCCCGCTCTGGGATTTGTAAGCACTCCTGGGTGATCTCAAAGTGCAGCCACGGTTGTGAGCCACTGTTGTGGATGGGTGTGAAGCAGCATGTGTGTGGTGCCCCCCCACAGCCCCCTCAAGACAGCAGCCCCAGATCCACCTGACCCCGACTCTTCCAAGACGTCTTCTTCCTTCCCCAGAGAAGGACTGGACCTGCCACCTTCCTCATCTTTCCCCAGCTCCTTCTCTGTCACACACACCTGCCCTCCAGACCTCTGCTGCTTTCACCTCCATCCTCACATGTGTGTCCAGTTACCCTAAGACATCGGTCTTCCCCTCCTGCCTCTTCTCTTTGCCTCTTTCTCTGCTTTTCTGCATTCATGAAATAAGAGATTAGAAAGGAAGAGCCATCCCACCAAATCATGTACACTCTGCATAAAGGTAACGTTAATGATAGCTATAAATCAGGGCGGGCACATTTTGAAGAGCATTTAGACATGGAAAACACCAGCACCATTCATTCCATGGAGAAGAAAATAAAACCAGAAAGTACCTAGAAATCTTCAAAATCCTCACAAAACTCTCCACCAACTTCCTCCCTCTTCTCGGATTACCTTCTCCTTTCATCGTCGGCATTCCAAAGGCCTTATTTCTCTTTTGAATTTTGGATTGACTTTTCCCATTGTCAGGGTCTGGTATTTCAGCACCCCCATGTTAGACACTGCACTGGATGCCTGCTTGGGCTTCCTAGACACCCGAGGCGACACAGCCCTGGCAGTGTTTTAAGAGCTGGTGTCAGCCCCTCTTTCAAACCTGCAAACCTCGGTGCACCCCATCCTCCTTGCAGAGGGAGGAAGCGACATCAGGTACCTGCCAGACAGACTGTGACACTCGAAGGTCACCCTTCCTCTTGACACTCAGGTTGATGGATTTGACCCTGAGGACTCCTAGGAAAGTTACCTCTTAGACTTCAGTGCCAAGTGTCCTGAGTTTGATTGAACCTTCCTCAGACCTTCTGACTCCCATCACCCACCGTTTCTGAAAATACATGTGTCCAGACTCATTAAGCAGGCTCCCTCTCATGAATTTTGACTTGGCTGAGGACTTTGTTTCAATGGAAAAAACAAAACAAAATAAAACATTTCTAGGTTGCTTTATCAATCTAGCATTCTTATTACCAGTTGTTGACAGCAGCCACTTGATTTGTGCCCACACCACTGCTTTAGATCAGGGATTGGCAAAATGGTCCCATAAACAGCCCGATAGTAAATATTTTCAGTTTTGCAGGTCAGATGCTCGCTGCTCTTCTACAAAAGCAGCCATAGACAATACACAGCGAGCACAGTGTTCCAATAAAACTTTATTTGCAAAAACAGACAGACTAGATTTGGTCTATAAGCCAGTTTGCTAACCTCTGGTTTAGAACCCAGGCTTCAGAATCAGATGGGTCAGAGTGAGAATCCCTTGCTCATGTCATTTAGTAGTAAACTGGGTGGATTCCTTAATTTAAGTCTGCTTCCTCCGCTGCAGGGTGGAAAGCATGGCTATCACTGCACCAAGCATTTCGTGTTCATCAAACCATCCACCCCCTCATATCATCCCAGCACAGGAAGACTATTACTGTCCCCATTGTACAGGCAGAGAAACTGAGGCTCTGATAGCTTCACTTACCCATTGCCTTCCAACTAGAAAGGATCAACCTGGGGCTCTACCCTGGGTCTCCCGACTCCAGAGCCCATGCTCTGAGCTCCTAGGCTGCCCACAACCTCCCCAGGGGAGTGCGATGAGGAGTGAAGAGGTAGGCCGTGCAGTGCCTGGCAGCGTCCAAATTCCTGTGGTAACCTTGTCTATGAAACAATGGTCACTGGTTTCCAGGCTTTGGAGGAAGGCATTACTCAAGAGAGAAACAGAGCGAAAGAGACTTTAGAGAAAGAACAGAAGAGAAGGCGAGAGCAGGAGGAGCTCCTGGCCCGGCAGAAGAAGGTACACGTCTTGGGGAGACAGAGTCAGCTCCAGCCCAAATCAAGGCCCTGCAGCTAGGAAGGGTGGATCTGGGGCTCCAGTCTGGTCCCACCGGCTCCAGAGTCCATGCTCTGAGCTCCGGGGCGGTGCAGCCCACAGTCCTCCCAGGGAGGTGCAGTCAGGAGGGAAGCGGTTACCTATGTGGTGCCTGGCAGAGCCCAGATTCCTGCCATGGTAACCATGTCTGTTAAACAATGATCAGGCTTTGGCAGAAAGCATTACCCAGGAGAAGAACAGAGTGAAGGAAGCATTGGAGGAAGAACAGACAAAAGTCCAAGAGCTGGAGAACCGCTTGGCCCGCCAGAAGGAGGTACGCTCCGGGAGATAGAGTGGGCTCGAGCCCCAGTTGGCTTGAGAGCCACATGGAAGGAAGTTGAGAGCCGCTGACGATGGGGGTGACAGCATGGTGGAGGCTTCTTTGTGTAATTTGCATTTGGGTGGGCTCAGCTACTTTGGGAAGCGTGGGAGACTCAAGGAGAGAACCCTGGAGTTGTAGCCTTGACAACCAATTGGGAAAAAATTGTAAACAGTGTGAAACACCGTCAGAGAGACAGAGAGCTTGGGAGACGAGTTGGGAATGGTGACATGGGCATCTTCTGTGTTCCAAAGCACAGAAATGGGAGAATGACAGAATCATGGGACCTCAGGGCTGCACGGACCCTCCACCAGCATCCTAAAAGCCTGTGGCCTTCGGCACCACCCCTGAGGAGTGTTCTCCTGCCCAGGGCAGTCCGTCCCAGCATGGATGCCTCAGGCTGGCAGAAAGTTTTCCCTTTAGGTTGAGTTGTGTCAAACTCTTATGCCCCGGAAGAGTATCAGTCCTCCACCCTCCCCTGCGCTCCCACAAGACACGCCCATTTCCTCTTCCACACGATGACTCAGATGTGTGAAAACAGAGGCGCTGGCACCCTGGCACCCTGCGTCTGCTCCTCCCCAGGCCCAAGCCCCCTCGTCCCTCAGGCCCCTCACAGGACTGCAGCCTGGCGCTGGCCCCCTCTTATGGCCTGTGCTGCTCTCCAGAAGTCACAGACTGGTAGCTTGTGACTAAAAAGGGCCTGTGGGTGGTATGTTTGACTCTGGAATGTTTTATTTTGAACTCATAAAATCTATTTAAAAGTTCAGATTTCCTCCGGGCGCAGTGGTTCACGCTCTGTATTCCCAGCAAAAAAAAAAGTTCAGATTGCCATCCTCTTCTGAAAAGTCAGAAAATCTAGCCCTTGTTTCTACCTAACAAAAATGGACAAGAAGCTTTACCAGGTAGCAGCAGTTTGCCACAGTCCTCACCACTCCCTATTGCATTAAACACAGCCCACGTCACTTTTGCTATCTCTATGGGCTTCATAGGCATTTGAGTTTGCCACCCAACACCCATTTTCTTCCTAAAGGGAAGTGGCCAGAACCACCATTCTCCAGCCATGGTAGTCTAGGGTAAGACTCTTCCCCTCCCTCATTGAAGGCGTTCTACTTCTGTTAATACATCTAAACTAGATTTTGGGAAAGCTCTGATACATTCGTAGATTCATGTTTAGCTTGTGGTCACCCTCAGATCCCTGATCCTTTTTCACGTGTGCTTTCATGAATCCCTCAATCCTGACACAGCACAGGGGAATGCGGGCTTTGCGGCCAGATGAGGCGCGAGTTCGAATCTGAGCTGGTCTAAACTTCCTGGCCGTGGCAGGTCTGTCACTACCCCCCTTCTCGAAGGGGTGGCTGTGGCCTCAGATCTGGCCTCCAGAATTATTGCTGAGTAAATGGCAGCTGTTACTACTGTCTCTCCTGCCACCTGTGCCCCTTCTTCTGTTTGAGCATTTGTTTTCTAGCAACCCTCACTCCTCAAGTAAAATGCTTGCCCACCCACCACTGCAGGAGAAACAAAAAGACCTCAGGGCAAAGCCTGTGCCGTTTGACCCAACCCAGGACAGGGAAAAGTTCTCCCTTGGAGTCTGACACAGCTGTGCCCTGCAGCCCTCTCACAGAGCGTCACTAAGGTTTGCTCCCAGGTTATTTCTCCAGGGATGGGGATGAGGAGGAGGGTCTCCAAGGAGTCACTTGAGTCAAATGCCCCAAGAGACCAACAGCAAAGGCCTGGGGAAGATCCTGGAATTTAGAGACTTTGAGGTCATGGGGCTCAGGAGAAAAATTTAAGCTTCATTGCAGAGAGGATCTGTGGTTGAGTGACTACCCTCCGCCCCCTGGCCAATCTGTTCAAATGTCAGCCTACTTCTGGCAGAACCTCTCTGTTCTGCCAGAACTTGAGAGAGCAGCCCCAGCCACAGGCTCCATTCAGCTGCCATTGGCTATTTGATTTTCTTTTTTTCTGTCACCCGGACTGGAGTACAGTGGCCCGATCTCAGCTCGCTGCAACCTCTGCCTCCCGGGTTCAAGTGATTCTCATGCCTCAGCCTCCTGAGTAGCTGGGACCACAGGTGCACGTCCCCGTGCCTGCCTAATTTTTTGTATTTCTAGTATAGACGGGTTTCACCATGTTGGACAGGCTGGTCTTGAGCTCCTGACCTCAAGTGATCTGCCTGCCTTGGCCTCCCAAAGTGCTGGGATTACAGGCATGAGCCACCGCGCCCAGCCTGATTTTGTTTTCATTGCATCTTCCGCCACATTATCAGGGTTTTTAAGGACGACAGAATCACTAGGTCATAATCTGGGTCTTGAGGTCATGTTTAAAGTTAATTCCCATTACCTGTTGTGAACCTGGGAGCACAGCAACTGAGCAGGTAGGGCCTGGGTGAGCCAGGCAAGGCCTCTCTTGCAGGCAGCACCTGTCCCGGCTGCAGAGGAAGGACTGGCGAGTACAGACGCAGAGTCAGACACAGCAGAGCCAACTCTAATTCCCTAGGAAGTGCCTCAAAGTCTCTTTCACCATTCCCAGGAAAATGTCCTACCCTGAAACCCACTTTAAAGGATCCAAGTAAGCGTGAAATTCTTCGGATGCCACTTTCCTTCTGCTTTGTTTAAGGCTAGTGTTGGGACAGCAGAGTGTTGGCGTTTTGTCAACTATTTTTCACTGCGAAGTGTATACTATCTGAGCCGTACTCTGGATTAAAGACTTCTTGCAGGCCCTTCTGGGGCCCTAACCCCTGGTTATCATGGAAATCACGTTCCGACAGTCAGCCTGGTGTTTGAAAGACAAGCCATTGGAAAATCGAGGTGGCTTTTCTTGTGGTGACTGGAATGTATTTCCTTTGGTGATTTGCGTTAAGCTGTTTAGTTGAATAGCTTAGCAGCAAGTAACTTCCTAGACAAACTTCTTGATTAGGGCCACCAAATACTGGCCACACTTTCTTCCCTACACCCCACCAGAACATCGTTTGTCCCTTCTAGAAACTGGCATATTGTGGCTCATTCATTGGGCATACTGCCCTTCTCTTGGAACTGAATTCTGTTGAAGAGATTCATTTCTGGGTCAAGCAATTTTCCTGCCTCAGCCTCTCGAGTAGCTGGGACTACAGGTGTGCACCACCAAGCCCAGCTAATTTTTGTATTTTTACTAGAGATGGGCTTTCACCATGTTGGCCAGGCTGGTCTTAATCTCTTGACCTCATGATCCACCCACCTCAGCCTCCCAAAGTGCTAGGATTACAGGCATGAGCCACCACGCATAGCCAAAAATTCCTTTTTTTTTTTTTTTAAGATGGGGTTTCACCATGATGGCCAGGCTGGTCTTGAACTCCTGACCTCAGGTGATCCACCCACCTCAGCCTCCCAAAGTGCTAGGATTACAGGCGTGAGCCACTGCGCCTGGCCCAAAAATTCCATTATTAACAAGATTCTTCTTTTGATCAGAAAGGCTGTTTGGCCCGTGATAGGAGGCCGCCCCACTGCTCCCCCGTTCCCTGTCGAGAGCTCCGTATTCCAGCTCCGTGCTTTCCCCTGTGCAGGCTTCAGATCCTGGCCTCACCACTGACAAAGGGTGTGGCTTTGAGCCCTCTCTGACTTCCTATTCCTCAGTTTCCTCATGTGGAAAATGGGCCACTCTCAGCACTTCTCTGACAGAGCTGCTGTGAGACTGAAGGGCTGGCCAGGGGCCTGTGCGAATCTAATCGCCGCCCCGACACTCTGGCTGTCGCTGTTACTATTATTATCTTATTAGCAGCAACTTCCCCCCTGAAGTGTGCAGGCCACCAAGAGGACTGGTCCTTGACTTCCAGGTTTTGGAGAGCAGCATAGCCCATGAAAAAAGGAGAGCAAAGGAAGCCTTGGAGTCGGAAAAGAGAAAAGTTCAGGAGCTGGAGAACCACTTAACCCAACAGAAGGAGGTATGAGCGGCAGCAGGAAAGAACCCTCTGGAAGGAGCAGCAAAGCCAGATGCCCCGGGAGAGTACGGTGGGAAATGGGGCAGACGCCAGAGCCACACCTCCCTTTGAAGTGGCCAAGGTCTGCCACTTACTGGCCGTGTGACCTCGGGCAGATCGCCATATTCCCATCCCTCAGTTTCCTCATCTGTAAAATGGGAATGCTAATAGTCCCTGGCTCATTGGGTTAAATGCTGTCAGGTATAGAGTACATAGGACCACACCCTGCAGCCTAGAGGGCCCTCGGGAAGCTTTTTCTGCTCTTTGGCTCAGCTACCTAGGAAAGAGGGATCCTCCCCAGGAGAGAGCCCTGGGCTTCAGCTGGGGTCAGTGGTTAGCCAGCGTCATCCTCACAGTAGAGAGGCATGCGTGCCACACCCGGCATGGCCATGGGAGAAAGCACTGCCCCTGGCCCAGCCTCCTGGTGTCATGGACTCTGAGGCAGGCCCTCCCAGGACTGACTGAGGAGTAAAACACACAAAGAACACAAAGAGAGATGGTGCAGGTAGGTGCCTAATAAGTGCACATGGTTGTAATATCAAATAAGCCCCAGGGATCTGTGCCTTCTGGCATGGACAAGAAGATGGGCACCCCAGGACAGAAAGACGCTGGGGACACCAGGAGGGTGTCCTGGAGGGTCAGAGCTGGAGACATCCACATCCACCCAACCCAATGCCACCAGCCTAGGGACCTGGCCCACCCAGACACACCTGCCCAGAGCAGCATGAAAAGCAGGCCCTCAGGTCAGCCCGGGTGCCTGGGTCACACCCCGGAAGTAAGACCCGGGGGTGGCAGGGGTGGTCAGGAGGAGGTCACTCAGGGGCCCACAATGGCATCTCCATGAGCTGGGCTTTGGGGACAGAGGTGGCACAGACACACACATGTCAGCCCCCATGGAACTTCTATAATCAGTGCTGATGGCTCTGATGGTTCAATTCGGTTTCATTCATTTGCCTGTAAATATTTATTCATCCACCCACCAATTTCAGTTTCATTCATCCACCCACCATGTGCCAGGCCCGGTTCTGGATGCCCTGGACACCGTAGTGAGCAAGACAGACCAAGGCCAGGCTCCCCAGATCTTCCATCCTAGCACTGGGGGGACAGACATCCCGCAGAAGCAGGGGCCGCACCAGGGCCACAAAACCAAAGCTGAGGAGCAGGCTGGAGAGTGCCCGAGGGCAGGACCCCTCAGGAAGTGACATTCCAGTGAGAACTGGAAGGGAAAAGGAGCCTGGGGGCAGAGAGGACCACTGGATAAAGTGACAGAGGTGTGAAGATCAGGACTGAACTCGCCAGGAGGTAGACAGGGGAGACTGGGTGAGGAATGAAACCAAAGCTGGCCCAAGATGGGAGGCATCGGGGCACAGGGGAAGGAAACAGGCGGGAGAGGCAGGGAAGGAGCCGCAGAGTGTGGGGAGCTAAAGGGTCCATTCTGGACTCAATTCTCAGCTCTGCCCTAACAGGCTGTGTGACCCTGGGCAAGCCCCTTGCCCTCTCTGTGCCCTCATCTGTCATGTGGGTGTGGTGGCAGAACCACCCTAAAGGTGTAATATGAGGAGTCAGTACATTTGTGGCTGGGGATGCTTCCTCGCTGGTGAGGTCAGAGTCCAGGTGGGATAGGTGGTTGAGTGAACAGCAGGGTGGGGGCTGTGCAGTCTTAAGCAAAGCCCTTGGCAGTGGGACAATGCCAAGCCCATGAAGGAAGTGAGGTCAGAGTCCAGGTAGGCAGAGGGAGCACAGACACCGGAACAGCCTCACTAAGGGGTGGGACCCAAACTGTGGTCACCGCTGCCCCCAGAGCCTCCCTTATACATACGGGCCAGGGATGGGGTCCTGAAGCTCAGGCTACAGCCAGGCAGTGGCTCACACCTGAAATCCCAGCACTTTGGGAGGCGGAGGCAGATGGATCACCTGAAGTCAGCAGTTCAAGACCAGCCCGGCCAACATGATGAAACCCCATCTCTGCTAAAAATACAAAAATTAGCCAGACGTGGTGGTGCAACTGTAATCCCAGCTACTTGGGAGGCTGAGGTGGGAGAATTGCTTGAACCTGGGAGGCAGAGGCTGCAGTGAGCCAATATCTTGCCACTGCACTCCAGCCTGGGCAACAGAGCGAGATCCCATCTCAAAAAAAAAAAAAAAAAAGGTTGCCATAATCCCATTTCCCCCCAAATAAGTGTCATTTACATTTCAGTACATACCCCTCTGGTCTTCTGTTGTACGTATACACATATATTTAAAATGCTTTTCTTGTGAACTTTATGTTGGTAGGGAGGGAGTATAATTGCAAGAGTTTCAACAGCTAGCTGCAGATAAGAGTTTTTCAAGCCCATCCTAACTGTTTACCTCCCAGGGCTTGTACAGGCGAGTCTGGCCTCCAGTTCCCTCCCTATCACCAAGTCTGTGGGGTTTGTGTTCTCAGCTCTAAACTGACTTAGGAATTTTGGAAACCCATGCCTTTGTAGACTGGAAGTGGCTGCCTGGGTCCTCCTTTGGCATGGGTCTGCAGGGACAGAAGGCACGTCCCAGCATTATCTCTCCTGCCCCACCTCCCGAAGAGCCAGGTACTTCCAACAAAGGCCAGCATCGGTGCCAACACATCCCGGTTTATTCAGTGACTCAGCGCCAAGCAGCAGGACCCAACCACTCACCAGCATGTCACTTCCTGAACACCAGCCCTGAGATCTTGAATCATGACTCACTCTCTGCTTTACACACATGACTAAGATATGGCTCCCAGGTTCTCACCACGGCGGGCGTGCCACGGTTTTCACCTCTGTCCCCAGTGGGTGCTTTATTCCTTGAGATCTTTCTCTCAGACCCTGACTTGGTGGCTTCAGTGGTGACTCAACCTGGTTTCCCTTTGCGGTGTCATCTCCCTTTGAGGGCACAGGCCCTCAAACCACTTCCATTGACTTCCAGATCTCAGAGAGCAGCCTTGCCTACGAGAAACACAAAGCAAAGGAGGCCCTAGAGAAGGAAAAGAAAAAGGTGCAAGACCTGGAGAATCGCTTAACCAAGCAGAAAGAGGTATGAGTCGCAGGGAGGAAGACATGAGAGGGCCCAGCACGGTGCAAGGCAGTGCTCTGGAGCCAGGCTCTGGGTTCAAATCCCACCTCTCCCCATCCCTGGCTGTGGGACTTTAGGCAAGTACTCTACCATCTCTCTCCCTTAGTTTCCCCACTTATGAAATGCAGATGATACCCACAGATCAATCTCCTTGAGTTGTTGTGAGACATGACTGCAGTTATCACGCAGAACACATGGAGAGGCACCCAGCACCCAGCGCTCCACGGGGACGTGTCAGCTGCCCGTGTTAGCATGACGAGCTCATGGCTGTGGAGGGGCAGGATCCGAAGGCAGCACTGTCTGATTCCTGAACCCTGAATCACCACCTCTCCTCTCTACTGCTCTTCAGCTTTGTGTGGGTTCAGCTGCCTAGCATAAGAGGGGAGATGTTGGCCGGGCGCCCAGCACTTTGGGAGGCCGAGGCGGGTGGATCACCTGAGGTCAAGAGTTCAAGACCAGCCTGACCAACATGGTGAAACCCCGTCTCTACTAAAATTACAAAAATTAGCTGGGCGTGGTGGTGGGTGCCTATAATCTTAGCTACTTGGGAGGCTGAGGCAGGAGAATCGCTTGAACCTGGGAGGTGGAGGTTGCAGTAAGCCAAAATTGTGCCATTGCACTCCAGCCTGGACAACAGAGCAAGACCCCATCTCAAAAAAAAAAGAGAGAGAGAGAGAAAGAGGAGATGCTAGGGTACAGACACTTGGGTTTCTGATCACTTTGATATCAGTTTTCCCAGCAGAACTTGTCATCATAATTATCATCACCTTCCTAATCAAAATGCATTTACTGTTTTTGTTTTTGCTTGGAGACGGAATCTCACCCTGTCGCCAGGCCTGGATTGCAGTGGTGTGATCTCGGCTCACTACTACCTCCACTTCCCTGGTTCAAGCAATTCTCCTGCCTCAGCCTCCCTAGTAGCTGGGATTACAGATGCCCGCCACTACGCCCAGCTAATTTTTTTTTTGTATTTTTAGTAGAGTCGAGGTTTCACCATGTTGGCCAGGCTGGTCTGAAAATCCTGACCTTGTGATTCACCCGCCTCAGCCTCTCAAAGTGCTGGGATTACAGGCGTGAGCAACCACGCCTGGCCACCTTTACTGTTACCACTGAGAATTGTAAATGCAGTAGGAATAGAAGTGGATTTTGCACGTGACCCTGTCTTACCCTGCAGGTACCTCGTAAGCAATAGGGCATGATTGGCTTCTGCTGGGTCCCAACAGTACAAGGCGCGCGTGCACACACACACACACACGCGCGCACACACACACACACACACAATGACCAATATGTCAAAGTCAAAGCACGTGACAAACATGCAACCTGGCAATAATGGGTTAAGTTTAAATGTAGGTGACTATGACTTCAAAGGATTTTCGGGACCAGCTAGGACTAAAAACGTCTCTATTCACATCAAACTGGGATCATTTTCTTCAAAGAAAGGTTTGCAAACACGAGCATGCATTCGAATCTTGGGGGAATTTATTTTAAATGCCTGTTTCTTGGACCCCCCCCCCAAGAAATTCTGATCCCCTGTGGAGGACAGACTCAGGAATCTGCATGTTTCATAAGCAGCCCATGGTGCTGATGCGCTTTAAACAATGCTGCTCTAGGGAGGATAGTCAGGAGGGCATGTCAGCCCTGGACGCCACTCTTTAAGAGGACCCTTGAGTAACTGGCCATGTGTCCAGAGAAGGCAGATGAGAGTTGGGTGAAGTGATGTGGGACTTCTCAGCCCAGGGCCATCATGGTCACAGAGGACCCCTGCAGGGAGGCATGTGCTGCAGGCTGTGGGAGATCCCGAGAGAGGCAGTCTCTTCCCAAGCAGCCATGTCCTCCAAATGATGTACCTTGGATCGCCCATGAAACACACTACGGGTAGGCGAAAAGGAGAGGTTAAAGCATTAAAAGTAGGTAAGTTGGGACATAAAATGGATCGGGAATGAGACTAATGCAAAAAAAAAAAAAAGTGTATCATGAAATCAATGAATGAGTCACAGTTTTTCCTCTAGCAGTTACAGTGCAAGGGAAAACTCAGCTGGTTGCACAGTTTACCAGACAAAAATGGACCAACCACTCATGGAAATATGACCATTCTTGGAACTAGACCAGAGAGAATCCCTCCTAAGGGTCATTTTGTAGAGAATTCTGCAACAAGCAACCTTCTCAGCAATATCCTTAGAACAGTGACACCAGAAGGTAGGGTCTCGGCTGGGCGCAGTGGCTCATGCCTGTAATTCCTGCATTTTGGGAGGCCGACACCGGTGAATCACCTGAGGTCAGGAGTTCAAGCCCGGCCTGACCAACATGGTGAAACCTCGTCTCTACTGCAAATACAAAAATTAGCCAGTCGTGGTGGGGCATGCCTATAATCCCAGCTGCTTGGGAGGCTGAGGCAGGAGAATCACTTGAACCAGGGAGGCAAAGGTTGCAGTGAGCCAAGATTGCACCATTGCACTCCAGCCTGGGCAATAGAGTGAGACTCCTTCTCAAAAAAAAAAAAAAAGAAGAAGAAGCTGGGGTCTTACGGCAGCCCTCAAAGTAGACAGGTGGCATCACCCTGTAAGAGCAGGAACAGGACCCGGCCCAGGGACTCCCCATTTACCGGGAAAATCCCGGGAAATACAAATGCACTCAGAGAGTTGTCTGTTTGGACATTATTTGTACACACAGAAGAGCAATCAAAGATTGGTTCCATCTATATAGGCAAAGTGGAAAAGGGAGAGAGGAGAGAAGAAAGTAATTCAAGCGCATTGGGACCAGTGGACTTTGTTCTCCCGTCCTGGGACAAGCTGCCGAGTAGCCGGCAGGGAGCAAAGATGCCAGGCTGTGTGACTGCCCATAGTAGGGCTGCTTCACAGCTCTTCAGAGAAACAAGTGCAGTTTGTTGTGGATTCTCTGGGACACCTGGGGCGTGTCACTGAGCTGCATGTGACAGGCTCTTCTATGGGATGCCTGCCGGTGTCCCCAGTGAGCACCTCCTCGGCCAGGTCTGCATGTGGTCTGCTATGGAATTTCCCAGCAGTAACAGTGAGGTTAAGACCCTGAGCAAGAATCAGACGGAGTTAAGCGGGGGTACACGGAGGCTGCAGCAACTCCCAGGTGAGGCTCGCGGGAATAACACAGTAAAACGCTATAGGTATTTTATTTTTTGGAAAAAAAAAAAATGTGTTTTCTTTCCTAATTACAAAAAACAAACACCTGTCATTCTAGAAAACTTGAAAAAAAAAAAAAGAAACCAGAAAATCACTCCGCAGAAAATAATAACTGAGTACACTGAGCACAGTTGTCGCTATCGACCTTTTAATGTGATTCCCTCCAGACCGCCTTTGTGTTGAGCCTCAGCATCGACATCGATAAATACCAATCACAAAGACAGTGATTTACGCTGTGACACTGTACACACTGCTCTGAATGCTATCTTTGATATTTTACATGTGATGTGTCCACCTTAAATCATGAGATTCTCTAAGTATGGAGTGTATTCGAGCTCAGAGCTTGAGGACAGCAACCCAGAAAACAGACTCCAAAAGAATGGGTCAGCGTTTCAAAGCAGGGAGGTGAAAGTGTCACTTTGATAGGCAGTGAACAGGATCGCAACGTCTTCCACACAAGGTCAGCACATGCAGTTATAGCCCTTTGGTTGGTTACAGCTTGCTACATTCCTAGGAAAATTGCTTTAATATTCCAGGATGAGGGTGATCATCTGAAGGGGTCTTATCTCTGGCGCTGCCAGGGCTTTCCCAGTCATTTACAGAAAAGAACAGAAGTTGCAGGTGCGTGCTACGTGACCCAGGCCACACAGCCACATTCCTCTTGAGTCTCAAAATAATTTAGGGTTTCAGCTGCTTTAAGTTTGAATGATTTTGGCCAGGCGCAGTGGCTGACACCTGTAATCCCAGCACTTTTGGGAGGTCGAGGTGGGAGGATCACCTGAGGTCAGGAGTTCAAGACCAGCCTGGCCAACATGGCAAAAAGCCCCGTCTCTACTAAAAATACAAAAATTAGCCGGGCGTGGTGGTGGGTGCCTGTAATCCCAGCTACTCAGGAGGCTGAGCAGAAGAATCGCTTGAACCCAGGAGGCAGAGGTTGCGGTGAGCCGAGATCACGCCAGTGCACTCCAGCATGGGCAACTGAGTGAGACACCATCTTAAAAAAGAAAAGTTTGAATGATTGAAATGATTGAATTTTGCGTAGTGTCTCAGTGGCATGGAACCATGTTCCGTGGCCTGGGTTTGCAGTGCGCTGGATGGAGCCTGATTTCTTTACTCCTCCCCTGTGGCCGGAGTACTGGGTGGTTTCTCCCTCTTCACTAGTGCAGAAGATGCTCGGCCGACCCACCCTGTGCATCAGTCTCTATGTCCTTAGGAAAAATTCCCTAAAGTGGAGTTGCTGAGTCACAGGACATCCATAATTTTCAGGCTCACAGTACACGTTCCTGAATGACTATGTAAAAGGTCACAGCAGCTTGCACCTCCACTGACAGGGCTGAACAATGCCCAGGACTGCAAATACATTTGAAATTGGGCTAGATAATATTCATAAGATGGCCAGCACAGTGCCAGTCAAGAAGCCCACACTCCACGTTATTGCAGGAAGGACTCAGAGAGAAGAATAGAATGTTGACTGTGAAAGGTCGAAAGAATGGGTTCCAGGAGGGACAAGAGGTGCCCAGGACAGGACCGCTGGAGCCCTGGAGGAAACGGGGTATCCTGGAGGCAGGTATGCAGTGAAGGAGAGAAGGGACTTGGCACATTCACCCTGGAGAACAGATTTAGAGACAGACATGACAGCCCTCCTCAAATATTTAAAGGGCTGTCTCATAAAGAGAAATAAAACGCACTCAACGAGCTCCACGTGACAGAACTGAGCTCAGAGACCAGAAATCACAAGGAGACAGATCTCCACTGAATATAAAGACAAGTTCTATAATAATTGGAACCTTCCAGAGAAGGCATGGACTTTGTACTTTCAAAGGATCGACAGACTAATTAGACAGTAGACTTTGCCCCCTCCCTGAAGGTGGGGGAGAAGGGGGCTGGGTAAGTATGTATTCCTGAATCTCTGTTATTTTGCTGCTTGTTTTTTGTCTAGGAAATGGAATTAAAAGATCAAAAACAGGACATTTTAAATAATAAATTAAGTGACGCACTGGCCATGGTTGAAGAGACTCAGAAAACAAAGACAACTGAAAGTCTAAAAGCAGAGAACCTCGCCTTGCAATTAACTGAAACATTAGCTGAAATGGAAACTGCCAAGACAAAAATGGTAGGTCTCCGCCTTCCGGGAACAGGAGAATTTTTCTCTCAATGGAAGATTACAGTGCTGTGAGAATGTGTGGTTTGGGCGGGGGCTTTTCAGCCTCAGCACTGCGGATGCTCTGGGCCAAGTAGCTCTTTCCTGTAGGGGCTGTCCTGAGCATCTTAGGTTATTTAGCACCATCCCTGTCCCCTACCCACCGGATGCCGGGAGCCCTCTCCCCACAGTCATGGTCACCAAAAATGCAGACAGTGCCAAGTGTCCCTTAATCACCTCCTAATGAGAAGTATTAGTTTAGAGTGAAAGGTACACAGAACTAGGATGCCCTTTCTGTAGGGTGTTCTGAGACGTTGCATTTCAGGTCCTCGCAGAATCAGGGAGAACGACTGGAGAGCCTCGGGATTTAGTGATCAGTGACTATTCCGCTAGCTTTAAGACAGTGTGTTAAAGTGTGGACTCGGCATTCGAGGCGCTCCACAACCAGGGCTGCATGTTGCATTCATTCTGTCATCCATACGTTCAACCGACAGGTTTCTGGGCAAGGAAGTAATGCAGGTTAACCCGTCGGAAGAGCACAAAGTAAATTTCACGAGGGTGTGGCGTTATAGGAGACAGCTCTGAGTGTGGCACGTGGTATAGACCAGAATCATAAGGACCTGACCTTGGCGGGGGCGGGGGAAGCGTGGGAGGGAGGGAGTCGCTGGAGAGAATTACAATGGCAGGACTTGATAACGGCTGGTGGGATGGGAGCGCTAAGGAGAGGACAGTGCCAGAGGAGACTGCACGCTTCAGGCCAGGGCGCCTGGGGACATGATGGCATGGGGACAACACAGGGATGGGAGTCTGGAGGTCTGGGATCATTGTGGGGGGTTCTCTTGGAGCAACTCTCTTTTGGAGAAAAGGAGACGAGGAGGAAGGCAAGGATAGGGCATCAAAGTTCAAAAGCCCTCCAGCTTTGGGTACACAGTAGTTTTGGGAGAGAAAGCAAGACGAGAGCCTAATCTGGAAGGCAACCTCCTAGGCAGGGTCCTTGGAAGAGCGAGCGTGTGAGTGTCTCGCGCAAAAAATGTACCTGTCATGGGGAGATCAGAGGCCATGGCCCAGCATGTCACCTGAGAATAGGGAGCAGGACAGGGTGAGGTTGGAGGAGCAGGCGGGCAGCGAGGAGGAGGTGCTGACATGGAAACGCCAAGGGGAGCCTCAGGAGGGAGTGGGCATGGGAAAGCAGCTGATTTGTCATTCGAGGATCATTAGTAATTTTTTGTTTTTAAGAAATGCAAGTTGTTTTTGTTTTTAAGAAATGCAAGTTCTGGCCGGGCACAGTGGCTCACACCTGTAATCCCAGCACTTTGGGAGGCCAAGGTGGGTGGATCATCTGAGGTCAGGAGTTCGAGACCAGCCTGGTCAAATGGTGAAACCCCATCTCCACTAAAAAAAAAAAAATAACAAAATTTAGCTGAATGTGGCGACACATGCCTGTAATCCCAGGTACTCAGGAGGCTGAGGCAGGAGTATCGCTTGAACCCAGGAGGCGGAGGTTGCAGTGAGCCCAGATCATGCTCTGCACTCTAATCTGGGTGACAGAACAAGACTCTGTCTCCAAAAAAAAAAGAAAAAGGAAAGAAATGCAAATACATTCACTTTTTCTTATGAAATTGTTCATTAATTCCACAAATATTTATCAAACATCAAATGCTGTGGACATAGCAGTAAGTACAAAAAGACACGTTTCTGCTGTTACGAAGTTTACATTCTGGTGGGCATGAGAAACAAAGAAACAAGATTAAAGGCTTCAGGGACAATGAAACAGACACTGGAACAGAAAGTGTCTGGGGCTGCTCCCAATAGGTGGTCAGGGAGGGCCTCTCAGAGGAGGTGACGCTGGAGCTGAGCCCTGAAAGTCAAGAAGGAGTCGACCATGCAAGGAGCTGGGGAAGAAGTTTACAAGGCAAAGGGAACAGCATGTGCTAAGGCCCTGGGCTGGGGCCCAGGTGAGCACCTGCGTGTGTGCAGAGGGGCATGTTCTTGTCGTCGTCATATCCAGCTCCCAAGATCACACTGAGTGATGCTGTTTCCCAGATCATGATGGAAAACCAGCTAATCCTGCAGCAGCAGAGGGTAAAGGCCCTCCAGGATGAGCAGGAATCACAGAGACACGGGTTTGAAGAAGAGATCCTGGAATATAAGGAGCAAGTCAGACAGCACTCCCAGACAATTGTGAGTCTCGAGGAGAGACTCCAGAAAGTCACTCAGCACCATAAAAAGATAGAAGGCGAGATTGCAACATTGAAGGACAATGACCCAGGTAAGTCCAAAGGGAGGCCAAGGAAATCTTAGTGTTAGGGCAGGTTCTGATTGTCCCCTGGGTCCCAATGGGCTGACGGTTAAGAAAAGTGCCTCATTCAAAAGCTCATTCATTCTCTGAGGCCCCCTTTTGTTCTTGTCACACAACCATGTCGGAAGCCCTCTGAGGCCCAGGTTCAGCAGAAGTCATGGCAGTGAGTTGGGATACCCTTTGTGCCGACACAGTGAGCCAGCGAGACACGCAGGCTACCAGGGCTGTCAGGGCCATCGAGAGCAGCGCGAGGTGGAATCATCGTTTCCACACGAAAACAGCTCGTGCAGGGGCCTTTCAAAGGCTTCTCTCTGCCTTCGAACTTTTGCATCTTGACTAATGCACTTTCATTACCAGCCAGGATTTCTCCCTTAAAAGATAAGCCCAAAAGAGGCTGAAAAAAGAACTCAGACTTGTGAGCACGTGTTGGCCCCAAATGGCCAAGGTAAGTTGTATTATTGTAAAGATATTAAGCTCTTGGAGAAAGTTCTGGAACTAGAGGACTGGGGCCAGGGTATCCTAGCCTCAGCCCTGTTGACATTTGGGGCAGGATCATTTTTTCATGGATGATACTATCCTGGGCACTGTCAGGTGTTAACAGACTCCCTGGCCTCCACCCACCGGATGCCAGCGGCACCCCTACCCCAGTTGTGACAACCAAAAAAATGTCTCCAGACATTGCCCAATGTCCCCTAGAGGCAAACTCACTCCTGGTTAAGAAATACGGCTCTAGTCCCCAGCAAGTTGGCAAGCCATCAGGACTTACTGCATTCATTCATTCATTCATTCATTCATCTCTCTCGGTGGAGCTTCTGTGATGTTCCAGTCTCATGTAGGCACTCAGGATCCAGTGATGGACAAGCCAGTTTTTGTCCCCGTCGTAACAAAATTATTGCCCTGACAGGTGATCCCGGATGAATAGGGCACCGTGGTGAGGATGAAGAGCAGGGTTCAGTTTCCCAACCCAGAGTCCAGGTCAGAGGGAGGGTGTTTGAGATTGAGCTGGGATCTGAAGGGCGACTGCATCTTTGTCACCTGCACACTTAGACCAGTGTGCACGCCACAAATGTTTGTTGAAGGAGTAAACACGAGTGAACACGTGACTGAGCAGTGAGCCAGGACGCCAGAGGCAGCGCACTGAGGTGTAAGTGGGAGGCGCTGAACACAGATTCTTCTTTTGAGAGAGGCGGGCAGGCGGTGGGACCAGGGTCTGAGGCCACACTGTTCATCAGCTTAGCTGAGTGGTCACTCGCAGCTTCCATCACTCTGGTGCCCCTTTCATAGTCTGTGAGTGGACTCGAGGGTCCCTGCCTTCTAGAGTGGCTGGGAAGGTCACATAGCCACACACTTGGGGAGAGCCCTCAGCCCATAACATGGAACACGTGCGGGTCTCACAAGGCGGAGAGCGCTGCAGGTGGAGGCAGGGTTTGCAAATTGTGAAAGACACAGGTGCGCTTGTAAGCAAAGGGGAAGGATGGCCTCCTTTCACAACGTTCACTTGTCCCTCTGATACAGCCCACAAGGAGGAAAGGCCACAAGACCCTCCGGTGGCTCCCACAACGGACAGCAGTGCCAAAGACACGGCGTGCGAACACCTGATGTGAGTACCTGTGGGTGTGTGAGTGCCAGGCATTCTCACAGGTGCCACCTGGGTGGGGACAAACAGGAAACCAGCCCCTACCCGGACCATATTGTCAGAGGCCAAACAAGGAGCCCAGCCTGCTGCCTTCCCAGTGCTGCTTACATTTCCCCATTCCTTCAGCAAGGCAGGTGGTGTCGTGGAAAGATTAGGTGGAGCTACGTTCAGACCCTCCGCCTGTTTTCTGCTGTTTATAACAGAATACCCAAAACTGGGTAATTTATAAAGAAAATGAGCTCATTTCTGGCCAGGCGTGGTGGCTCACACCTGTAATCCCAGCACTTTGGGAGACTGAAGTGGGCAGATCACAAAGTTCGAGATCAGCCTGACCAACATGGTAAAACCCCGTCTCTACTAAAAATAAAAAAATTAGCCGGGCATGGTGGCAGGCACCTGTAATCCCAGCTACTCAGGAGGCTGAGGCAGGAGAATCGCTTAAACCTAGGAGGCAGGGGTTGCAGTGAGCTGAGATCGCACCACTGCACTCCAGCCTGGGTGACAGAGTGAGACTCCATCTCAAAAAAAAAAAAAAGAAAAGAAAAGAAAAGGAGCTCATTTCTTACAGTTATGGAGACTGAGAAGTCCCAGGTTGAGGGGCTGCATCTGGTGAGGGCCTTCTTGCTGTTGGGGACTCTGCAGAGGCTGGGAGTGGTGCAGGGCGTCAGTGGCCAGGGGCTGAGTGTGCTAGCTCAGGCCTCCCCTCCTCTTTCTATAAATCCGCAGTCCCACTGCCACCATAACCCATTAATCCACTGACCCAGTAGTCTACAAATCCATTAATCCATAATTGTGCCTTCATGACCCAATTGCTTTATAAAGGTCCCACCTCTCAATACTGCCACATTGGGGGTTAAGTTTCAACTTGAGATTTGGAGGGGACAGACATTCAAAACATAGCAGATTCCAACTGGACACTTTCTAGCCATGTGACCCCAGGCAAGTCACACCGCCTCACCGACCCTTAGCTTCCATGTTTGTGAAGTAAGCTGTACATGCCTAGTGCTTGGGAAATCTAGCTAATAACATTAGTAGCTGTTTTTCCCGAGTATCAGCTAGAGGCAAGCCCATTCGTAGGTGTTATAAGCAGGCAGAGATTTCAAACAGGAGACCACTTGGTGGGGTGGGGTCCTATAAAGGGTGAGAAGTTAAGGGGTCAGCTAAATGACCTTAAATAAATGACCTCAACTCTCCTGACCCTGAGAGCCAGTGTAATAAAGAAGTCTATCCTCAAAGAACGGAGAGTTTTCAGAGACACAAACGTATGAATGGGTAAGATCCAGAAAGCAGCATGTAAAGAAGGAGGCACCGACAGGACGCAGAGGAGGGATTCAGAAGTCCCCCAAGAGGAGAACCACCTGCCTCACCCTTGCACCAAATTCTAGTGACCAAAGTCTGACGTCACAGGGGTTTTACAAAAAGACAGGGAAACACAGCCTCCCCATTGTGAAAAGCTCCCGACTCCTCCTCCTGTTTAAACTCTAGAAACAGTGGTCCCATGACTTGGAGAAGCGTCATACCACCTGGCTCTGCTGTGGTCCACTTCCTTAGCGTGTGACTAGGCTTCAGTTCTAAGGGTCTATCCTCAAGTTGGAAGATTTGTGGTTGCAGCCAAGGACACACTCATGTGCGCACACACGCATGCACGCACACAGAGAACGTACTATATATATGTAGTTATTTTCATTCTGATGATCGCCAGTCTTTTTTTGTTGTTTGACATTGCAACTTGCCAGTGTTTTACTTTAATTCATAATAAACACAGTACCTTCTAAAATCTGTATGAGGCCGGGCACGGGGGCTCACGCCTGTAATCCCAGCATTTTGGGAGGCTGAGGTGGGTGGATCACCTGAGGTCGGGAGTTTGAGACCAGCCTAGCCAACATGGTGAAACGCTATCTCTACTAAAAACACAAAAATTAGTCAGGCGCCTGTAGTGGACGCCTGTAGTGCCAGCTACTCAGGAGGCTGAGGCAGGAGAATCACTTGAACCCAGGAGGTGGAGGTTACAGTGAGCCGAGATTGCACCACTGAACTCCAGCCTGGGCAACAGAGCAGACTCCGTCTCAAAAAAATAAAAATATGTTAAAAAATGAAGTCTGTATGAGAAGAGCCTGGATTTCAAAAGCCTGTGAACTCAAATGAAGTGGCATTAATACCTGCCCCAAGACTAAAGCTCCTAAACCCCTTCCAGAAGGGCAGGACCTCCGCCCTGCAGCACACACATGACCTGTCTCCCCCAGCCTGCAGTTTCTCAACTTGCTGAGATGCGCATCCTGTGTTCTTCCAATCAAATCCCCCAGCAGGGCGCCTCCCCTGCCATTCCTGCTGGACAACCTTCACCCCTCCACTGGGCACAGCCCCCCTCCCATCAACCATTCTGAGTCTCAGGGTGCCAAAGGTGTGCTACCCTCGGCGGGTGGCGGGGAGCTGTCCCATCACCATCGCTTTCCCCGCTGCTTGCCTGGTTCCCGAGGCCACTCTTCCACTGGCTCCCCCAAGGACACCATCATTCACATCCTGCCCTGCCTCTCTCCACCAGGAAGTCAGAGGCTGGTGAGAGAAGAAAGCCACATTGTCTTCCTCTCCTTCTTCTTCCCTGTCCCTGAAGAATCCCTGAACCTTCTCAAAATCGCCTTCCCCTCTCCCTCCACCATCAGAAGTCCACAGGCACATCGATTCATGATGGTGTGTGGTGGGTGTCACTCTCACACAAGGCATATTTGAGCCTCAGACTCAACTCAGCCAGATCCGTTCTATCTCAATGGATTTTCTTTTTTCTTTCTTTCTTCATGGAGTTTGAGTGGAACTGACTTCACCTGTTTTTGTGAATTTCAGAGATGACTTACTGGCTGCTCAGAAGGAAATCCTGTCTCAGCAGGAGGTCATCATGAAGTTAAGGAAAGACCTCTCGGAAGCCCACAGCAGAATGTCAGATTTGAGAGGTTTGAACGATTTCCTGTGTCTCTTGACGTCCTGACCCACTAGAGAAAGGAAAGAGATGAGGCTTAAGAGTCGAAATCTTTGGCATAAGAAATCCTGCTTCCCTGTGCTGTCCCAGCACCGTAGGCAAGGCTTGAGCCTTGCACAGAGAGAGGGCTCAGTACATGCTGCTTGAGGAGTTAAGTGAATGAATGAATGATATGTGTGTCATGGCTTTGCTTAGTTCTGTGCTTCTCAAACTTCTTTGTCCAATTTTCCAGATGACAGGTCTCTGCTTAAATGCCACTTCCTCCAGGAAGCCCTCCCTCACTCACCCTCACCAAACATAGCCAAGAGATCCTGCTATGCTTGTGCTCTCTTTGCCCCTATACTCTCTCTAACCTACCACTTAGCACACGGCAAAGCTACCTTTGACTTTTTGTTGTTGTTTTCATTGTTTGTTTGTTTACAACTCAGGGTCAGCAAAAGCTGTATCCTGGATATATCCCTGATTCCCATCCTCCACTGAGTCCCTGACTCAATGCCAAAAGGCACAGGACACATTCTCCAGAGGACTTTGGACCTCTTCACTGAAATGCAACTTTCTTCTTCGGGGAGAATTTTCCTTTAGCACAGATTTGCTTCTGGAAGCAGAGGCTTGGAGGGCAATCCTGGGCTCTCCCTGCATCAGGCCATTTTGCACAAGCACCAGCACTCACTAGCTTTGGGACTGAGGGCAAGGGGATCTCTCCAGGCCTCCTCTTCCTCAGATGCTGAGTAGAGACAATGTGACTTCTTCCTAGGATTGACGTGGACGTCAGTGGCTACCTAGAGTCGAGGCGAAACAACTGAGTTCTGCGCTGTTCTGCACAGACCCACACAGTGCTGCCTTCATATTCCCGCTCGTTCCTCCTTATCTCTGTCCTTTTACTTCTGCCTCCCTCTTTCCTGCATCTGATAGGAGCCTCTCTTTCCCATCCCTACTCTCCCTCAAGCCGAAGGACATAGATAGACAGGCAGGAGCTGGAAAATAGAACTGAGCCTGGGGAAGTGGAGGAAGGGAAAAGAATGCTCTTATCTTGCGTCCGTCCCAAGCCCTTCAGTGGTATTTGCTCCCTATGGCTGTTACTGTTGCGTTTATGGCTGAATTTTTCCATAATAGGGTATGAGAAAGTGTGGGTTAGAGGCTACAGTGTCCAGTTCTCGAGTCGGGAGATGTTGAGCCCGATTCCATATCTGCTCACTCTTACTTGCATGACCTCAGGCAAATTCCTTACCTCTTTGAGCCTCAGTTTCTGCATCTGTGAAGTGGGGATGTTCATAGTAGCTACCTTACGCCTGTAGTCCCAGCACCTTGGAAGACCGAGGCGGGCGGATCGCCTGAGTGATCACCTGAGTCATCCACCAGCCTTGGTCTCCCAAGATGCCGGGACTACAGGCGTAAGGAGTTGGAGACCAGCCTGGCCAACATGGTGAAACCCCGTCTCTACTAAAAATGCAAAAATTAGCCAGGCATGGTGGTGCACGCCTGTAATCCCAGCGACTCAGGAGGCTGAGGCAGGAGAATCACTTGAACTCGTGAGGCAGAGGTTGCAGTGAGCCAAGATTGCAGCTTGGGTGACAGAGCGAGACTCTGTCTCAAAAAAAAAGTGTCTACCTTGTAAGGTTGCTACACAGATTTGAGGTCATGTTAAGCAGAGACAACTGAGTTTGAGCTTTCCCGGAAGCAAACGCAGAGAGCAGAATTCCACTGCAGGCAGTTTATTTGCGAGGTAATCCCAGCAGGAAACGACAGCAGAGGGGAAGGGTGGAGACTGGAAGGAAAAGAGAGCAAGTGCATGGTCAGTCACATGGGCACAGGGGCAACTGGAGCTTAATTTGGCTGGGAATGCTGGGGCGTGCGGGAGAACACATGCGCCCGGGCTGCCCCACCTGAGGGGTGCAGACTCCAGCGTGCACCAGCCACTGGCAGGAGGTCGCCACACCTCTGCTCTTATCTTGCCCCGTCCCAAACCCTTCAGTGATATTTGCTCCCTGTATGGTGGCCGTATAGCAGAGGAGGCTTCAGAGGCCTTAGGCAGAGATGCAGAAACAGGCAACTAAATGGCAGCTGGAGTGCCCTGAAATGCCAAAGGGATGCCGGTGCAGCCCTGCCAGCATCCGCCGGTGCAGGGCGAGGGTGAGGCAGGAGCCCACGCACCTCATGGAGGCACCACCGCCAGCAGGTGACAGTTGTGTGATCTTGCTGTTATTTGCTAAGGTGCAAGCCGACCTCCTGGCTGTTCCTAAAGCCCCTGAGAATTCCCAGGGGGCAGACCTGCCTTGTGGTTCTTGTAGGCCTGGCAGATCTGCCGTGGCCCTTAGCGAAGCCCCCCTCACAGGCCCTCCTGTCACTCCCAGGGGAGCTGAACGAGAAGCAGAAGATGGAACTGGAACGGAACGTGGCACTGGTCCAGCAGCAGAGCAAGGAGCTGAGTGTGCTCAGGGAGGAGATGACCCAGATGAGCAGCCTGGTAGAAAAGAAAGACCGGGAGCTGACGGCCCTCAAGGAGGCACTCAGGTTGAGTAGTGGTTGTGGGGGTTCTCCTGGTATGGGGAACCACTGAGCCTTGCACAGAGAGAGGGCTCAGTACATGCCGCTTGAGGAGTTGAGTGAATGAATGAATGAATGATATGTGTTTCGTGGCTTTGCTTAGTTCTGTGCTTCTCAGACTTCCTTGTCCAATCTTCCAGATGACAGGTCTCTGCTTAAAAGCCACTTCTTCCAGGAAGCCCTCCCTCACTCACCCTCATCAAACATAGCCAAGGGATCCTGCGGAGCTTGGGCTCCCTCAGCCCCCGCACTCTGTCTAACCGACCACTTAGCACACAGCAAAGCTCACTTTGCCTGTTTGTTGTTTTGTTTTTTTTTTCTTTTTTTTTTTTTTGAGACACAGTCTTGCTCTGTCGCCAGGCGCCAGGCTGGAGTGCAGTGGCTCGATCTCGGCTCACTGCAACCTCTGCCTCCCAGGCTCAAGCAATTCTCCTGCCTCAGCCTCCCGAGTAGCTGGGACCACAGACGCGCACCACCACACCCAGCTAATTTTTATACTTTAGTAGAGACGGGGTTTCACTATGTTGGCCAGGATGGTCTCGATCTCTTGACCTCGTGATCCGCCCACCTCGGCCTCCCAAAGTCCTGGGATTACAAGTGTGAGCCACTGCGCCTGGCCTGTTTGTTTTTTTGAGACAGAGTCTTACTCGCTCTGTCACCCAGGCTGGAGTGCTGTGGAGCGATCTCGGCTCACTTCAACCGCTGCCTCCCGGGTGCAAGCCATTCTCGTGCCTCAGCCTCTGGAATAGCTGGGAGACTCCAGGCATGAGCCATCACGCCTGGCTAGGTTTTTTGTGTTTTTAGTAGGGACAGGATTTTACCATGTTGGTCAGACTGGTCTCGAACTCCTGACCTCAAGTAGTCAACCCACCTCGGCCTCCCAAAGTGCTGAGATTGCAGGTGTGAGCCACCACGCCAGGCCCATTGCCTGTTTATCGCCTGCCCTCCCCACCAGGACAGGGTCTTTGTAGACCGTGCCCACTATTGATTTCCCAGTACATAAGAGAAATTAATATTTATTTAACAAATGAATAAACTGGAGGTGTCAGCTTAAAATATGTCATAGTGTCATTGTCCCATGGGTTTATCTTTAAAAATACCAATGAGTTTGCATTTTTACCTGTAATCTTATCCATATTTTAAAATGAGTCATGTTTTCTCAAAAAAGTTGGAGTGAAATGGATGTTTTGTGGATATGTGGTAGCTTCCAGTGCCTCGTGGCCAAAGCCACAAAGTTGCTAAAGGAGCAGACTCCAGACCCAGCTGCCTGGTTTCAAAGCCAGACCCGAGGCCAGGCGTGGTGGCTCACGCCTGTAATCCCAGCACTTTGGGAGGCTGACGTGGGCCGATCACCCAAGGTCAGGAGTTTGACACTAGCCTGGCCAATATATAGTGAAACCCCGTCTCTACTAAAAATACAAAATCAGCCAGGCGTGGTGGCACACGTCTGTACCAGCTACTCGGGAGGCTGAGGCAGGAGAATAGCTTGAACCCAGGAGGCGGAGGTTGCACTGAGCTGAGATCGCGCCATTGCACTCCGGCCTGGGCAACAAGAACAAAACTTCATCTAAAAAAAAAAACAAAGGCCAGACCCTCCGCAAGCAAGGTGACTGCAGGCAGACTGCTGTGTCTCTTTACTTGTCTGTAAATGGGACAAGCAGAGTACCTAACTTGCGGGATTTTTATGAGAAATAGAAGGGCTAGCCACACATAACATGATAGAAATAGCGGACGTGCAGTGTATGTCCCTGTAAAGCCACAGCAGGTGTCCACAGCCCCAGTGCAGGAACCAAGGGCAGGTGCTCCCTGTCCTGGCCACTCTCCCATAAGTCCCCTGAAACCGAATTCTCTAGAAATCTGGGAGCAGGAAACTGAAGTCTCAAAAGAATTCTGTTTCCTATAAAAATAGAGCTCCATGGCTGGGCCCCCTGGCTCATGCCTGTAATCCCAACACTTTGGGAGACCGAGGCAGGTAGATCACGAGGTCAGAAAATCAAGACCATCCTGGCCAACATGGTGAAACCTCATCTCTAGTAAAAACACAAAAATTAGCTGGATGTGGTGGCATGCACCTGTAATCCCAGCTACTCAGGAGGGTGAGGCAGGAGAAATGCTTGAACCCAGGAGGCAGAGATTGCAGTGAGCTGAGATTGCACTGCTCTATTCCAGCCTGGCAACAGAGTAAGACTCCATTTCAAAAAAAAAAAAAAAAATAGAGCTTCATTTCCTGGTCTTCCAATGAATGCAAAAGTAATTTGTGGTTCCCAGAACCTCGTGCCATCCTCCTCTTCTCTGCCCTAGGGTTTCCCAAGAGAAACACAGACTCCAGCTGAACACAGAGAAGGAACAGAAGCCCAGGAAGAAGACCCAGACACGTGACACCTCTGTGCAGATAGAGCCAGTCCACACCGAGGTCTTCTCCAGCAGCCAAGAAGTGAGTGCCACCCATCCCTGGGCACCTGGAAGGACGTGTTAAGACAGGGCGCAGTGGTGGCTTTCTTTCCTTTTGAAGACATTTTCATTCTAAGTCCCAAAAGTATGACTTGCCTGTGTAAAATGTATAAAGTAAATCACAGAATCCTGCCTCTTCAGTCGCAGTCACCAGAGGTCACAGCTGTCCACAGTGCAATGTGTGTGCCATGAGACCTTTCCCTCGCAGAGGCCTCCACATTCTCACACAGTCAAGAAAGTGCAGTGGCGAAGATCAGGCGTGGATTCACTCCACCTGCGTTCCAACCCCAGCTCCTCCACTTAGAAACTCTGTGAACCTGGGGAGGTCGCTGTGCCCCAGCTACCTTTTCTGAGAGTAATGACCATCCCCACCTTATGAGTTGGTTGAGAAATAGATTTTATGTATATACACACCTGAATACACACACACAAACATACATAAACCCATACATATAGATATTTATTCATTCATTCATTTATATTTATTTCAAGACGAGGTCCCACTCTGTCACCCAGGCTGGAGTGCAGTGGTACAATCACAACTTCACAGCAGCCTCAACTTCCCAAGTTTCAAATGATCCTCCTGCCTCAGCCTCCTTAGTAGCTGGGACTATAGGTGCATGCCACCACACCTGGCTAATTTTTGTATTTTCAGTAGAGATGAGGTTTCACCATGTTGCCCAGGCTGATCTTGAACTCCTGGACTCAAGAGATCCACCTGCCCCAGCCTCTCAAAGTGCTGGGATTACCGGTGTGAGCCACCACGCCTGGCCCATATAGATATTTGTTTAGTACATAATTTTTTTGCTAATGGTGTCAAACCATGTACATTCTGCAACATGGGTTTCTTTTTACAGAACACTATTTAATGGGCATCTTTGCAAGAGTAGGAAATCTGCCTCACCCTTTTACATGGCTGTGTGGAATTCCACTGTTTCTTTTTTCCAGCCAGTCCCCTCTGGATGGACGCTTAGGTTGTTTCTCCTCTTGCACAACGCTGTATTTAATGTACTTTTTCTTCTGAATTATGCTTGATGGGGCCAAACTGCCTTCCCAAAGAGCCATGCAGTGAGTGCTCCGTGGCTGTGTCCTGGTAGCTGTTCTGTGCACCTGCCCAGAAGCATCAGATGGGAGCGTGTCTTTGAGTGAAAACAGCCTTCATTGGGCCATCCTAGAAGCTGGTGCCCACACTCTGTCCCTGTGGCTGGGGCTGTGCTACTCCCTGTGGTCCATAGGATGCAATTGTGACGTAGAGTGATTCCTCAAGGCCCTGGGTTTCCTGGAGCCTGGGGCTGTTCTTTCCCTGGGGCTTTTTGAGCTTAGAGAGCATGGCGTTCCAGTAATGGGCTTTGGATTTTTGCTGGGAAGCCAGGCCAAATGTGTCAGTTTGCTTTCTGGCGCTCTCAGAGATGCCCTTCCTCTGCCAGACAGCCTTGAGCCAGGGCCGCAAACAGCTTGAATGAAAGGGCTCGAGGTCCAGCCAGCTGTCCTTGGCAGTGATTGCTGTCCAGAGCACTTCCACACAAGTGTCTCCTGGTTGTTCAGGGCGACCAGGAATGGGGGTGACTACAGCAGGTCCACGTGGCCAGAAGCTCCGTGGGGCAGGGAGTGTGTGGCACTCCTGTTGGAATCCCAGGCTTTTAGAGCAGAACCTGACCCGTATTCATTCACTCATTCAACAACTATTGATCATCTGCTGTGTGCCAGGCCCTATGCCAGGGATAGGAGAAGACACACAGGGTTCACCCACACGGAACGCCCTTGGACTCTGTGCACATCTGTTGGACTGGATTGTTGAACTGGGATGCCCTTGATTTTTAGTTTATATTATGTGGTGGAATTAGTGGAGGAGGATTTCGGAGGGAGACTGCAAGATAAAAGGGAAAATGTGTTTGTTCCTTCTTGGAATGGTTTTCCTCCCTCGGGCTCCTTCCTGCTTTCTAAGCCAGAGTGGGTCAGAGGGCTTAAGAGTTGTATGAGAAAGAATCTCCATCCTCTCCAAATAAACCAATTCCCAGAAGAGCCTCGAGGAGGGGTCACGTGGTGCTTCCGGTACCCCTCAGGCCAAGCACAGGCTGTGATGTAGCCTCAATGCCATGGCTACCCCTAAACCCCCAAAACTCAGTATCCCCTGCCCCCCTGCTATACACAGAGAAAGACAGAGAGAGAGGGAGAACATTCCAGGTTGTTTACTCCCAAGGCAAACACGCATCCTCAAGAGGTGACCAAGGCCAGTGTAGAGCCAACCCCAGATGGAAACCAGCCTTGCAGCTGTGAGCAGGCTGGAGCCAGGGTCCGAGGACAAACGAGGCCCTACTCAGCACAGCCAGGGTGGGGTGCCTCTCCCTCGCAGCTGCGGAGCCCTGCTCCCAGGCGGAAAGCCAGGGCAATCTCTTTAAAGCTCCTGTTTCTGACCTCCATTCATGCAGGCTCCATATTTATTGAGTTCCTACTATGCTCAGATACAGCGCTGGGTCCTGGGAGTAGCACAGCCCTCAGAGGGGATAAAGACTGCTCTCACGGAGCCCATCATCTGGGAGGGGAGACACAGAAATAAACAAGCCAAGATCAGGCGAAATGTCCAGTGGGAATAAGTGCTCTGAGGAGCGGCACAGAGTGACCTGGGGGCAGGAGGCTCTTTGGGGTCGGGTGGCGAGGGAGGCCTGTGCTGGAGAAGACCTGGAGCAGAGCCGGGAGGAAGGGAGGGAACAAGTGGTGGGGACATGGGGGTGGGGACAGAGACAGTCCCAGGGGAACGTCAGACAGCACTGTGGAGCCCCTTGAAGGAGGCCACGGGCCCTGTTTTCCGGTGGTGGTGTGGCTAGCACAGGGCCAGGGATGTGTCATACAGGCCTTTGATAAGCACTTGAACCATCAAAGGAAGAAGAACAAACAGATGTCTCCTTTTCACTTCTCTGCTTTCTTTTCCTGAGAGCACTTATCACTCTCCAGAATTAGAGTAGCTGTGCGCCTGTCTGTTGTCTGTCCGCCCCATAGACCTTCACTGCAGCAGCGAGGGCTCGTCTGCTCACTCCCCGATCTCACCCCCTGCCTGGAACAGTGTCTGGCGTGCAGTCACTGCCATCGGCCAGTAGATAGAGGGATAGGCAGCTTTTAAAATAATGTTGGTTCACTTCATACTACATAGATATTATCTTCTGTACCTATATCTAGCTATATATGTATATGCATGAAGTAAACCAAAACTGTTATTTTAAAAATTATTATAAGAGAGCCAGATTGTCAATTTCTTCTTTCTTGCCAGTTTGACTGAAATCTTCCCTAGCAGCTCTATCTACAACTGAAAACTGTTCCCAACACCCCACCCCGCTTCCCCACTTAATTTTCTCTTTACTGCTTATCACTTCTCCCAGATACGTTCACCGTGTTGTCTGTCTGCCCACATGAGGATGTAAAATCTATGACAACAGGGCCATTGCGGGTTTAGCCACTGCTGAATCCCCAGAGCCCAGAACCAGGCTTCACACACAGAGGTGCTCAATAAATCGATGTGTGATGAATGAATGAATTGCTTACCTGAGAGAAGCATTGTTTAACTCAGAGTTTATGAATGGACTTCAGGAGGCTTTGACCCTCTGAAAGTCGTATGCTAATATGTGTGTCAATGTGAATTTTTCTGGAGGAAAAAAAACAAAAGCCCTGCATGCTTCCAGATCTTAAAAGGGTACATGACCCTTAAAAGATGAAAAAGACCTTTCCTTGTCTGTGTCTTAGTAAACCCAGCTCTGGGCTGGGCACAGTGGCTCACGCCAGTAATCCCAGCACCTTGGGAGGCTGAAGCAGGAGGATTGCTTGAGCTCAGGAGTTTGAGACCAGCGTGGGCAGCAAAGTGACACCTGTCTCTACAAAAAAATAGAAAAAATGAGCCGAGTGTGGTGGCACACACCTGTAGTCCCAGCTGCAGAGCTGGAATATGACTTGAGCCCAGAGGTAGAGGCTGCAGTGAGCTGTGACCATGCCATTGCATTCCAGGCTGGGCAACAGAGCAAGATCCTATCTCCACAAACCAAAATGAACAACATGCGCACACGCACGTGCACACACACACACACACACACACACACACACCCCTCTAGTCCGCGCTGTTTAGGATGGTCCATCTGGGTCTAGTGGCTACCATATGAGATGGTGCAGATTTAAAACATTCCTTTCACCACAAGAAGTTCTGTGGGACAGTGCCATTCAGAGGCTCCGAAGTCTCAGAGGAAGGTTTTCCTTTCTCCAGCCCAACTAAGAGCCAATCTATCAAATCCCCCTAGCAAATATTAAACAACCATCCTTATCACCAGTTAAAAGAAAGCATCATGTGTTATCATCTGAAAATGCCCTTCCAGGAGTAGAATTTGCTATGACTGTTCAGAAACAAGGCCAGAATGGCAGCAGATGGAAACCCAGGCATCGAATGGTATTAGGAGAAAGATAAAACGTGGAGAGGGAACCTGGAGGGGCCCTTTTATTTACAGTAATGCTAAATAGGAAAGCTGGAAATCTTCCTACATGTGACCTGATATTTGAGATGAAGAATGTAAATTCTGTCTCTGCTGAAGCCCTAATGATGTTTTCCCAAAGGTGCTAAGTGACAGGGTTCCACTGTCCATCAGTCGTTCATGTTTCTGTGAAAGTAAGAGAAATCTAATCCCTGATCAACTGCTGCCCGCCCATTCTACCCACAGGAGCAATCCTTCAGCGACCTAGGGGTCAAGTGCAAAGGGTCCCGGCATGAGGAGGTCATTCAACGTCAGAAAAAGGCCTTATCTGAACTTCGAGCACGAATTAAAGAACTCGAGAAGGCCCGCTCGCCAGGTAAGTCTCCTCCTTCCGAGTCAGCACGGTGGACCCCAGACTCGGGCGCACATTCGGGACTGACCAGTTTGTCAGGACTACCGTATTTTATCGGCATCATCTCAGAACTCAGAGGACATTGTAATACACAAAACAATGAGCAGACGGTGATCTCAGAGCCAAGTGCAGGCCTTGTTCCAGAGGCTCCAAAGGAACCCAGAAAATACTGAAGGAGATTTTATCCTATTAAAGAAATAGGATTTCATGCACAACTCACTATTGTACTTTTTCTTACTTCACGGTGGCTGGCTGAAAACTTTGTCATGGCTGAACACTGTCTAAGGATGGATGCTGGGGAACCACTTAGAGTACCTGTTTAGAGGGGATCGAGCTCTCCTAAGAAGGAGTCTACTGCAGGGTTGGGCACTGTCTAGGACCCGGAAGCCTGGGTTCAAGTTCCATCCTGATTCCATGGCTGGAGGACCTGAGCAAAGTCCTCCCTCAATGCCTTGGCACTGACGCCTATGTGGCTGCACCCTCATATGAGCCGGGTGACCTTGGCCGAGCCATTCATCCCCCTAGGCCTGTGTTCTCATCTCCAAGGGAGGTGGTCATGAGGATGAAAACAGACCTGTAGTAAGTGTCCCATAAATAGTAGCTATGGTCATCACATGAAATCACTTCTTCCTGAGCCTTTCTTTTGAGTCTGCTTTATTCCTTTTATAGGTCATAAACACCACCTGAATGAATCAGTTCTAGATTTAAAGAACCTCAGAATGGAAAACAACGTCCAGAAAATACTGTTGGATGCCAAACCGGATTTGCCAGCTCTCTCAAGAATAGAGATCCTATCGGTAACCAGAGAAAATTCTCTCTGCTGTGACTGGCATGTGGAGAGGAGGGGCCTGAGGGCAGACAGGAGCTGGGCTCCCTGGCACAGCCATACATGTCAGTGGTTTGGGGCCAGGTCCTCCCTGATGGGCTGCTGTCTATACTCACTAGTTGGTGCCCCCACCCTACCAGTTGTCCAGTGTTTGCACGGAATGGTGGCCTTCGGTCTCCACACAGCGTGGTTTAGCGTGGCAGCGACGTTGGGCCAGGTTAATTGCCGAAACGTGGCAGGCCCCTTTTCACATCACGTGTTATATCCTGCAGAACACGTTCATCCGGCTGATTTATCAGGATCCACCGTGAGTTCGTCTGAAGTTTGCTTTTCACTGTCACCTGAAAAACACAGACACATAAAAGGCAGGAGAAGGGAGCCGTGATTCAGAGCACACAGCTCCGGAGTCAGAGGGACTCATGTCCAGATCCGAGCTCAGCATGCTGTGTGACCTTGGGAAAGGCTCTTAACCTTTCTGGGACTCCATTTCCCAGCTGTAAAATGATGATGAAAATACTGAAGGAGATAATTCTCCAAAGTGCTTAACCCAATGCCTGGCTTAGGGGAAAATCTTGATAAACGATCGATGTTATTATTATTAAATACTGTTTAAATAGGCTAGGTGAGCTGGCTCACGCCTGTAATCTCACCACTTTGCAAAGCCAAGAGAAGAGGATCTCCTGAGGTCAGGAGTTTGAGACCAGCCTGGGAAACATAGTGAGACCCCAGCTCTACCAAAAAACAACTAAAAATACATTAGTCGGGCATGGTGCCAGGTGCCTGCAGTCCTGGCTACTCAGGAGGCTGAGTTGGGAAGATCACTTGAGCCCAGGAGTTGAAGGCTACAGTGAGCTCTGATGGTGCCACTGCTCTCCAGCCGGGACAATAAGGTTTCCAGAAGTAATTTCACTGTGCAGTTGAAGGTGTCTTTTTACCCTAAATGCATGTTTGAGCATTTGATGGACACGTGACGGGTCAGCATCTGTCACAGGACCCGCCAAGGGCATGTTTGCTGCTGCAGCTGGATCCACACCAGCCAGGCTTCTAGAAGAAATAACGAGGCCATCCTACATTCTCTTGGCAGATTTTTCTGGACATTTGCGAGAGTCCAGGAAGACGGTCCCTGGAAATGAGCTGGTTTTCTTGAGAAAATCAAACCCTCCTTCACCGAGGGTGGGGGTGGAGGGACACCCTCCAGGTTGGGCCCATTCCCAGCCTGACCCACTCCGAAAACAGGCCTTCCCCTTGGCAGGGCCCCAGTCCCACCGCAGACTGACGTGCTCCCAAGACAGGCCTTCTCCTCAGCAGGGTCCCAGTCCCACCATGGACACCACACAGCAGGAAACCTCTCCACTCTCTCGAAAGTCCTCAGTCTTCCAACACTGGCAGCAATTCAGATTAAAAGAAGAGAAAGGGACCAAGCACATTGGCTCATGCCTATAATCCCAGCACTTTGGGAGGCCAAGGCAGGTGGATCACTTTGAGCTCAGTAGTTCGAGACCAGCCTGGGCAACATTGTGAGACCCCGTCTCTTTTTTTTTTTTTTTTTTTTTTTAACGACGGGGTTTCACCATGTTGGTCAGGCTGGTCTTGAACCCCCGACCTCAGGTGATCCACCCGTCTTGGCCTCCAAAGTGCTTGGATTACAGGCGTGAGCCAGCACGCCCGGCTGAGCCACCACGCCCGGCAACCCCGTCTCTACAAAAAAAAAAAAAAAATACCAAAAAATGAGCCAGGCATTGGTTCCCACACCTGTATTCCCAGCTACTCAGGAGGCTGAGGCTAGAGAATCACTTGAACCCAGGAAGTGGAGGCTGCAGTGAGCCAAGATTGCACCAGTGCACTCTGGCCTGGGCAACAGAGACCCTATCTCAAAAAAAGAAAGAAGAGAAGGGGCAGGAGGAAGAACAGCTGGCATTTACTGAGTGCTTTCTGTTTATCAGGCGTTGAGCAAAGCCCTTCACACGCGTGGTCTCATTTGGTCCACACAGCAGCCTGGGTCAGTTACCATTGTTATCCCCATTTTACAGATAAGAAAAATTAAGACTTCAGGCCAGATATGGTGGCTCATGCCTGTGATCCCAACTCTTTGGGAGGCTGAAGCAGGCAGATGGCTCAAGGCCAGAAGTTAGAGACTAGCCTGGCCAACATGGCAAAACCCCGTCTCTACTAAAAATACAAAAATTAACCCGGCATGGTGGTGCACATCTATGCTGAGGCACAAGAATCACTTGAACCCAGGAGGGGAAGGTTGCAGTGAACGAGAATGCACCACAGCACTCCAGCCTGGGCAACAACGTGAAACTCCGTCACAAAAGAAAAAAAAACAAAGAAAGAAAAATTAAGGTTCATAAGGTTTCAGAAGGTCAAGCACCTCACCCAAGGTCACAGAGATAATGAATGACGGAGCCAGGACTGTGTCCCTGGAGGTCCGCCTCTTGCACCCTGCTGGTCTGCAGAGGAGGAGGTGGGGATGGTGTGCTCTAACCTGCAGCCCATCTGTTCCTTAGGTCACCCTCCCTCAGGACTCCAGTCCCCTGCAGGGAAAGAGAGGAGGTTCTGAAGGGGAGTGCAGTGGCTGCAGCTCAGGGAACTGGAGACGCCAAGCCGCGTTTTAGGTTCCTTTTACAGCAAATCTGCCCAATTTATTGTTGTCTTTAAATACCTTCTTTATTCTCATCTCTAAATAGATAAATGTGTCTACTCTTAATGTAGATAAATATGGACAGGCGTGGTGGCTCACACCTATAATCCCAGCACTTTGGGAGGCCAAAGCAGGCAGATTATCAGGTCAGGAGTTTGAGACCAGCCTGACCAACATGGAGAAATCCCATCTCTACTAAAAATACAAAATTAGCCGGGCATGGTGGCGGGTGCCTATAATCCCAACTACTCGGGAGGCTGAGGCAGGAGAATCACTTAAACCTGGGAGATGGAGGTTGCAGTGAGCTGAGATCGCACCATTGCACTCTAGCCTGGGTGACAAGAGCAAAACTCCATCTCAAAAAAAAAAAAAAAAAGTCACACTTAACCTATCACAGCCACCTTTAGGCTGTTATGTTTTGGGGATGGGCTGGTTTTTTTTCAATCTCCCAGGTTTATAGCGTAGAGCCAGTACATGCTATGAACTGACATGCTCTTGGTATCCATGGCGAGCACTTAAAACCCAGTTTCGTTGCGGGGGATGTATGGGGATTGTCTGTGACCTCCAGACTCCTTGCTTGGCCTAGTGGCTTTTCTGTGCTTTCGGCTGGGGTTTTTAGCAAGCAGCCGGCTGAGCAGGGTCTTAGCAAGTGGACAGCTGTATCATCTCTGGAAAGGGTCTGAAGTGAGGGTCCGGTTTCCGCTGCATGAACATGAAGTTCCTTTAATAAAAGGAAGGGGGATATTTTTTATTTAACCTGCATTCATTCATTCGACAAACATGCCCACTCTGTGCCATTCTGTGCCAGGCACAATGCTGGGCACAAGGAGGGGGAGAATGAGCAAACAGCAACACAGTCCCTGCTTCGATGGCACTCTCGTCTGGACCAGGGTTTCCAGGCCTTAGCACTGTTGATGTTTTAGGACCCCATAATTCTGGCGCAGTTTGTGGAGGAATGTGTGGATGTCTCATAGCGTCTTTGCTCTCTAGCCCCCTAGATGCTGGTAGCACTCCCTGCCCGGAGTTGTGTCAACGAAAAATGTGTCCAAACACTGCCAACTGGCCCAGGGGAGGGGACAAAGCCACCCCAATTGAGAACCACTGGTCTAGAGGGAAGACAGGTGGTGATCAAAGAACAAGAGAAGTGATGTACAATTACAAAGACTTCAAAGACAGGCTCATTCTCTGAAGGGTAGGAATAGTTAGAAGAAAGCAGTTGACAAAGGAATCAGACTGAATAATCAGGACCCAGACTGAAAATCCAGTCTCTTGAGTTACTCTTTGGTAATCACACAGTGCTTTAGATTCCGGTCATAGAAATTCGGAATGGAATGTCAAGAGAGGGTTTTTATTTCTTTCTGATTTCAGCCTCAGAACGGCCTTTGCAATGCAAGTTTCAGCTCAGCCATGGAGAAGTCAAGGAAGATGGATGTGGCTGAGGCTTTAGAGCTCAGTGAAAAGCTGGTACGTACATCCAGCATCCAACCCGCTCCTGTCCGAAGCCTGGGTCCGCTGCAGTCAGTGGTAACCATGGGATAGTTTAAATAGCAACCTCACATGCCTATTTAGTTGTTCTGATAACTCTGCAAGACCTGTCTGCTATCCCAGCATGGGTCAGGAATCGCATAGCCACATTCCTTGAAAACGTGGGTAGTTAGAATGAAGTGTTTATACCTGTTGTCATTTTTCACCCATGGTTCTCAAAAAAGGCACAGCCTAAATGGACGTGGGGAAAATGAAAGCCCCAGTGGCGCTTCTTTCAGAGCATTTGTCTGTTCTCTGCAATTGCAGAAAGTGAATGAAACAGACTTAGACGTTGGCCTCCTTAAAGCGGCCACCAGCAGCCCCAGGGAATGCTGCTTATCCACAAACACTTTCCTTGTAGTACTTGGAGATGAGCAAAACCCTCGGAAGTGTGATGAACATCAAGGACATGTCTGGCCACGTGTCCATGAAATACCTCTCCCCCAAGGAGAGGGAGAAGGTCAACCAGCTTCGACAGAGGGACCTCGACCTGGTGTTTGAAAAGATCACCCAACTCAAGAACCGGCTAGAGAGGAAAGAGGAGCTGTTGAGAGGATACGAAAAGGACATTGAACAGCTCAGGTACCTCGGCACCCCCACGTCCCCAGTTCAGATACCTCGGCACCCCCACGTCCCCAGCTCAGGCACCTCAGCACCCCCACGTCCCCAGTTCAGGCACCTTGGCACCCCCACGTCCCCAGCTCAGGTATCTCGGCACCCCCACATCCCCGCGAAAAGGCCCAGGCCTTCCTTCTCTTGGCTAAACTCGGGCTAGCAGCAGACACATAGGCCTGGACAGAGACCCGAGTATGGAATACCTCACATGTCAGAGGGGAACAGGGAGGCCGCTGACGAGGCCTGGCAGAGGGAATTCTGTCCCTGAGACCGCGGCTGCAGAAGCCCCGGTTTCCCCATTCTGTGAACTGTTTTCTGGGCGGGCTGCACCTCTTGTGATCCTTGACTTACGGTTTCCCACTTGTGTGGCTCTGACAGCTCCATCATATTTTCAGTCACAGTCCCCTCCCCGGGAAGCCGGGAGGGGCTGGTAGCACATCCTTTATCCCCTCCCGCTACACATGTTCGACTGATGAGCGGCTTGTTCCACTCTCTGTGCCCCAAATCTTCATCATGCTCTTCTGCTTGTGATGACACTGGTGAGTGAGCCCCCACTGTGGATGTATTTTGAGAGACTTCCAGGTCTGGCACATTGATGATGAATGGGAAGGATAGGGGGGAAAGAGACACCATTTCTTCCTCCTGTGCACCCAGGCAGAGTAAAGTGTCTGTTGAGATGTACCAGTCGAAGGTGGCAAAGCTGGAGGATGATATCTACAAAGAGGCGGAAGAAAAGGCCCTGCTGAAGGAGGCCCTGGAACGCATGGAGCACCAGCTGTGCCAGGAGAAGAGGATCAACAGGGCCATCCGGCAGCAGAAGGTAAGGCGCTGCTGCCCAGGGCGGAACCTCCCAGGTGGCCCCGCAGCTCCTGTTAGAAGTGGCCAGGGGAGGTCCCTGGAGGCTCCAGGTGGTGTAGAAAGTGTGGGAGGCGACTGGGTAGCTTTTGCATCAGACAGACCAGAGCTCTACCACTTACTATGTGACCTTAGATAGGTGTCTTAACCCCTCTGAGACTCATGGTGCTCATCTGTATTTCTCTTAATGGTGGCTGTTGTTATTTATATCATTCTGCCAGGCGCTGGGGA
>PVKV010002941.1:68385-155374 GCA_004027835.1 Alouatta palliata
AGTAGCTGGCTGAGGAGTATGCAGGAGGATGGGCAGATGGAGGAGTAGCTGGCTGAGGAGTATGCAGGAGGATGGGCAGATAGATTCCTGGAAGAACATATCCCCTGGTGTGAAACAGACAGAAAGCTGACTTCAGGTAGATTTCATAGCTGAAGGGTGCCAGGGCTGTGCCATCCAGGGAGGGCACTTAGCCTGCCTAGAGCATGCAGGGAGGGCCTGCCAAAGCCACGATGCTGCCAGTGACCACAAAGGAGAGCTGGAGCTTCGCCACCAAAGGGGTAAGGGTGGACATTCCCAGCTGAAGGAGCCGCAGAGGAAAGGCGTGAGGATGAGACTTGCTCACTGGCACAGAGTTGGAAATAGCACTGGCTTGAGAAACCAAGATTCCAATCTCAGGCTGGTGACCCAGCGAAAACAGATCTCCCTCCCAACACACACGCACACGTACACGCACACACACACCCTGGTATCTCATCTGTAACATGGCACAGGGGTCAGCCAGTCCTGGGTTCAAATCCCTGCACTTATTAACTATGCAAACTTGTGCAGGTGTCTTTTCCTCTCCGAGCGTTGCTTTCTTCATTAGTAAATGGAAGCTTCCAGCCCCTGCCTCACAGGCGGGTGGTGAGGATGAAAGAATGCGGACATCGGCCCATGGCGGTGGCCCACGCCTGTAATCCCCGCAGTTTGGTTGGCCGAGGCAGGCGGAGCATGAGGTCAGGAGATTGAGACCATCTTGGCCAACCTGGTGAAACCCCGTCTCTACTAAAATAACAAAAAATTAGCCGGGCGTGGTGGCACACACCTGTAGTCTCAGCTACTCAGGAGGCTGAGGCAAGGGAAATCACCAACCTTTGTTCTAATAACTCTGTAAGACCTGCCTTGCAGACAGGAGGCAGAGCTGCAGTCTAGAGGGACTGAGGAGCATCCAGGAGGATTGGCAGATGGATGTCCTGGAAGGCCACAGGTCGTGCTACTGCACTCCAGCCTGGCGACAGAGCGATATTGCATCTCAAAAAAAAGAAAAAAAAAAAAAAGAATGCAGGCATCCCTCGCTATCTGCTGTCCACTCTTGCCGTTGTCGAAACTCAGGAGCCAAGTGGTTTCAGATGGTGAGGGGGCTTGTCCCGTCTCTGAAGCACCTGCCTAGGGCCTGGCACCAGCTGGTGAACGCTGCCTTCCCCACGCTGCCATGACCCGTGCTGCCCATGATCACTCTCCTGGGTGAGTCCTGCCTCAGACAGACAACACACACAAACACATACTGTGTTGGGTCTACGTACTGGAAAGTTTCCCCACAGCAAGGCACACATGGCAGCACCCAGGCAGCTTCCGAAGCTCTGGGCAGAGGGGCTTTCCTGCCTGCTTTTCAGTTGCCGTATTCATCCATTCACCCCTGCAGTCCACAGGGCACTGGAACAGCGACTTGTACACAGAGCCAGACTCTCCCTTTCCTTCCCTCTCGCCTGAGGTAGAACAGATCCCAAGGTTGGGGTCAGGCAAGCCAGGGAAAGAACCACAGCTACTGCTGCCTCATGACCATCTCCAGCCCAGGCACTGGGATCCTCTGAGCTTTGCAGCCATGAAAGGGCTTCTTCATTCCTCTAATAGCCCTGCTGGTATGATGATCCCTATGTTACAGATGAGGAAACTGCACCTCAGAGAGTTAAGAGGTGCCCAACTGCACACAGTGGCTGTGGTAAGGAGGGCTGGGACCTGACCCCAGATCCCTCTGATTCCAGTTCTCCTGCTCTCTGCGGGGTTGGCCCTGAGTCCCCTTCCTTGTAACTGTTAGCTTTTATGTGTGTGTGCATGCTCCTGTGTGTGTGTGTGTGTGTGTATCTGTGTGTACATGTGTGCCGTGTACATAAGGGTTTGCCTGTGGGAGATGCTATGTGTGTGTGTATGTGTGTGTTGCTTGCCTGAGCTCAGAGAGGGGCAAGCCCCCGGGGAAGGGTGCCCCCTCCACCAACCAGATGAGCTCCCTGCAGAGGCCTGGCATTCATCCCACAAACCTTGCAGACCACAGGCTCCCTGGCTTGCAGCCCCAAAAATGAAGGCGGCGTCCTGCTCTGGACACGGCCTTTCTAGCACTCACCACTCTGAATTAAACATCACAGCCCACCCCCTACTCGTCTGCATATGTCGTGGGGCTGCCTCGGGCAGGGGACGGTTTCCTTTCACGCAGTGCCATGCCTGGGAGATCTGGCAGCAGCAGAGGCCTGAGCTGTCCTTTGATGTGCCCGCACGCGAGGCAGTGAGGCAGCGTCCCCCAGTGCTTGGCAGGCCAGGCCCACAGCAGAGACACCAAACCACAGAATGGGACAGCAGAGGGCCCCAAAACACCCATTGTCATGCACTGGCTGAAAATGAAAGAAAACCTGCAGATTTACATAATCAGTCCACATGCATTATTCATGGCCGCTTTACAGACGCACACATAATGTGGGCTGGCCGGCCTGCCACGGAGAGGGGCGGGAGGAGGAAGGTCCAAGTTAGCCAAGCCAGACCTGCATCAGCTGGAGCTGGGAACTTTCAAATTCATGGAATTCACAATGTAGGAAAGATTCAGTAGAAAGTAGAGCCACTGTCACAACAAGGCTGATGGTGTGATTTACAGAGCGCTTGCTGGCAGGCACACCCCCCCAGGGCAGGGCCCACCCTCACCTCATGCCAGCCTGCAAGGAGGGCTGCCGGACGTCTGCCCACTGAGAGGAAACTGAGGAGGGCAGAGGGCGGTGCCACCCGCTACTCAGCCACAGAAACAGGACCTCAGTGACCTCCGATCCCGGCCCTCCCAACCTGTCCACTCATCTACCCCATTTCCAGGGTGCACCCCGCCTACTCTATCACTATTTCTCTCGGGGTTCATCCCTGGGCTCAGTTTGAATTTAAGGTTTGTGACTAACATGTTATCAGAAACTCTTGTTTGTCAAGGGGAAAAATTTTTTTTTTTATTTCTTGCTGTTCAAGAGTTTGACAACATCAGAAAAAAAAACGAGTTTTTTTCCCAGTGTTGCAAGATTCCAAAGGGAACCTGTACACATCGGTTTGGGCAGCAGCTGCTTCCTGGAGCATATTAAATGGAAATTAAAGGAAAGTAGAATTCCTTCTTTTTAAGTTTCACACAATATTTTCACAAGGAGTCGATATTTTTCCAAGTCTCCTATATGAAATCTTAGCACCCCTTCATAAAGCTGGAACAGTTGAGGCGCTGGGAAACAAAATTCCTCACCTTGAGTTTCAGAACTACCCGCCCCCCAACACACAGATGACTGCTGTAGTTTTAACATTTGAACATGTCTTCACTGAGCAGAACTTTCCAGAATCAAAAGTCATACTTCCAGCTGGGTAGGATAGCTCACGTCTGTAACACGAGAAATTTGGGAGGCTGAGGCAGGAGGATCCCTTGAGAATGGCCTGGGCAACATAGTAAGACACCACCTCTAAAAATAAAAATTAAAAAAATTAGCAGGTTTGGCACCACGCACCTGTAGTCCCAGCTATTTGGGAGGCTAAGATGGGAGGATCACTTGAGCCTAGTAGTTTGGGGATGCAGTACACTTTGATCATGTCACTGCCCTCCAGCCTGGGCAACAGAGCAAGACCTTGTCTCTTTTAAAATAGAAAAAAGGCGTGGTTCTATACAAATACCTCCGGTTGTGCAAATCAGACCTGACATAAAATACGGGGAAAAGCCTCAGCACTGGTCATTCTCAGAGAACCTCGTGGTCATCAGCCTCCTGGCTCTGAGATGCCCCGGGTCCACAGCTTCCTGCAGTGACAGTGTGACAGTGATGATGGCCCAGGCTGTGCCCAGTCTAGTCCACTTCCTACATCGCTAAATAAGGCAGCAGAGTCTCTCAGAGATAAGAGGCAGACTTTGGAGTGAAACAGGCAGGACTTAGGGTTCAAGCCCACCTCTGCCCCTGAGTGAGCCTCAGTAGGTGATTTTGCCTCTGTCTCAGGTTTCTCAAAAACAACAACAGTGAATGACGGTCACGACAGGAGCTGCTTCGTGGGGCAGTTAAATGGCACGATGCGGGCAGCGCCTGGCACAGATCAAGCTTGGTTACTCGGTTACTATGGGGAAGAGAAAACGCTACTTGGGGGTGGGGGCAATGCCCCAATCGCTTTCAATGAGCTTCCTGCCCGCTGGCGCATCCTGCAGACCCTGAGACTTTTTCCCGGGTCCTCCTAGAGCCGGCAGCGCCTTTGTAAAGCTGCCTTTTCTATTTGGTGAATACAACTAGGGCCACAGCCAAGAAAGAGCCAGTACTTTTCATGAATGGGTTAAGACTGAATTTTCAATAGAAACATTTTAAATGCACAGAAGTTACCCTTGGAGAAGGATGCAAGCCCTTTCTTGGGCCTTCATTAGGACTGGAGTGTGAGAACCACTGAAATGCCCTAGCTGCTTCTGGCTCCCCTTCCGGGCTCCAGCCAATCAAATCCTGCCCGAGGGGCTTGGCCACAGCTTTGCCGAGTGGTCTCAGCTGGGCTGGAGCCCCTGACCTTCCCTCTGCATTGTGAGCTCAAGTCCCTCATCTTTGAGACGAAAATAAAAATGTGCCTAACTCACAGGAGTCAGTCCCGTAAAGGCACGCGTATAACACCCTAAGCAAACAGGACCTCTCAATCCTGCTGTTTTTCCTTTTTCTTTTTTTTTTTTTTTTTTGAGACAGAGTCTCGCTCCGTCACCAGGCTGGAGTGCAGTGGCGCAATCTCGACTCACTCTCGACTCACTGCAACCTCCGCCTCCCAGGTTCAAGCAATACTCCTGCCTCAGCCTCCCGAGTAGCTAGAACTACAGGGGCGCACTCAGCTAATTTTTGTATTTTTAGTAGAAACAGGGTTTCACCATATTGGCCAGGATGGTCTCAATCTCTTGACCTCGTGATCTGCCCGCCTCGGCCTCCCAAAGTGCTGGGATTACAGGCGTGAGCCACCGCGCCCGGCCATGTTTTTTCTTTTTCTTTTCTTTTCTTTTGTGTGTGTGTGTGTGTGTGTGTGTGTGTGTGTGGTTTGGTTGTTTGAGACCCAGTCTCGCTCTGTCACCCAGGCTGGAGTGTAGTGGCACAGTCTTGGCTCACTGCAACCTCTGCCTCCCAGGCTGAAACGATCCTCCCACTTCAGCCTCCCAAGTAGCTGGGATTACAGGTGTCCACCACCACACCTGGCTAATGTTTGTGTTTTTTTAGTAGAGAGGGGGGTTTTGCCATGTTGGCCAGGCTGGTCTGGCTCAAGTGATCTGCCCACCTTGGCCTCCCAAAGTGCTGGGATTGTAGGTGTGAGCCACCACACCTGGCTAGCATATCAGTACTGTTTTACACATCCTCGTATCCGTCCTGTTTCATTTCACTCACTATTTCCCAAGATTTTCTTGGGCCCAGGTATTTTCAAGATCCTGGTTTCTTCAGCGCCACCATGTGTTTTTGACCAAAAAGTAGCAATTGGTAGATGTGCGCGATGCGAATGTGATAGGGGGTCGGGGGTGTGATCTCGGGCCCTCACAAGGATGGAAAAGTAAGATCTGGCTAGACTGCTATAGTGTGTGGATGGAAGATGGCTCAAGAAACAGGCACCGGGCCGGGTACGGTGGCTCACACCTGTAATCCTAACACTCTGGGAGGCTGAGGCAGAAGGGTGACTTGAAGTCAGGAGTTTGAGACCAGCCTGGGCAACATGGCACGATCCCCATCTCTACAAAAAAATAAAAAATTAGCTGGGCGTGGTAATTCACACCTGTAATCCCAGTACTTTGGGAGGCTGATGTAGGAGGATAGCTGGAATTTTCAGTAGAAACATTTTAGGGGGAGCCAGCCCAGGTGTTGGTGACCAGCCTGGGCAATATGGCAAAACCCCGTCTCTACTAAAAATTAAAAAACATTAGCTGGGTGTGATGGCACACACCGGTAGTCATAGGTACTTGGGAGGCTAAGGTGGGAGGATTGCTTGAGCCTGGGAGGTCGTGGCTATGGTGAGCCGTGGTCGTGCCACTGCACTCCAGCCTGTGTGACAGAGTAAGACCTTGTCTCAACTAAAAAAGAAAAAGAAAAAGACTCCCCCGCAGTGATCCCCTATCTCCTGCCCACCTATTCAGCGAGTCCTAGCGTCTCCTAGAAACCTCAGAGGCATGTCCCAGATTGGAACAGGTAAGGACACACTAAGCACTCTCTTGCTAACCTGATACTTTCACTCAGGAGTGTGTAGAGGAGCACGAACCGAGAAACACAAAAGAATCGACACCTTGCAACTGTGCCTTCAAAGAGAAAGAGAGGCAGGTAGGGGAGGTGTTCTGATGTTGCAGACACAGAATAGAGGCAATCTCAACAGGGGGTAAGAGCTCATGGTGTGCAAACGCCTGCACGCACTGCCCAAGGTGCACTGCACACCTCCTCCCTCCCCTCCCTCCCCAGCCCCTGCCCCACCTGCCTGCAGTTTGAACGCAGGACCTACGAGACAAGCCAGCATCCAGCCCAGTCCATTGAGGTGAGAGAAGGCAGAGGGGAAATTCCAGCACAGCTTTAGCTCATAGAGCAGCCATCCTAGGCCACTAAGTGACTTGGGGACTTGGAGACAAGGCCGTAAAAGAAGGGAGGAGCAAGGAGCCCCAGGAATCCCTGTCCTAAGAATGAAATGAGGAGGGTGAAAGAAGGTGGGAGTGGTTACAAAACGGAGCCAGGAACTAAGGAGGATGAAAGTGCCTCACATCAGCACTTCCCCCGCCAAGGGGAGCCCTGCTTGACTCCACCTTCCCGGCAGCCAACCAGAAAAGGGAAACCAACTTGGTGGCAGTTGACAGTGTCCGTGAGATTCAATGGATGGATACTTGCAAGTGTTCTTAGAACAAAGACCTTGCTGGACTCTCCCCCTTGAGGGGACGTTGTGTGACATAGAGAACGGCACTTTAAGAACAGCCTTCAGGCAGAAGCCACGTGACGTGGGCCGAACCGTGGCTGAGAACAGCTCTTGAGACAGATCGATGTCATCATATCCCACTGAGTCCAGTAAAGTTTGGCCTGTAATCCCAGCACTTTGGGAGGCTGAGGTGGGTGGATCACAAGGTCAGGAGAGCAAGACCATCCTGGCTAACACAGTGAAACTTTGTTTCTACTAAAAATACAACAATTTAGCCGGGTATAGTGGCAGGTGCCTGTAGTCCCAGCTACTGGGGAGGCTGAGGCAGGAGAATCACTTGAACCAGGGAGGCGGAGGTTGCAGTGAGCCAAGATCACACCACTGCAGTCCAGCCTGGGCAACAGAGCAAGACTCTGTCAAGAAAAAAAAAAGGCACTTTACTAGAATACTCCAGATTTCTGGCTTCTTTGGGAAATTGGATACTCTGGTGACACTAGGCCCACAGTCCCACACACCACCAGCTTCCAGCCCCTTTAGAAAGGACCTGGACCCCGAGTTTGCTGTCATCTCCATGTCACCCCCTTCTTTGACTTCCTGGGCCCTGTAGGCATGAGGTTGGTGACCCCTGCAGAAGGTTGGGGATCTCTGAGAAGGGGGCCCAGCTTCCTCCCTATCTGAGGTGTCCCAGTGTCTGGGGCTGCTCTTTCTTCAAGAACTGTCCCTGAGGTGCCATATCTTGAGGACCCCAGGGTCAGCAATTGTAAATCAAACCCAGGGAAATAGCAGGCTTCAGATTCCGGGTGACGATAGCATTCAAACAGGCCCTCTGAGGGGGGTTCAACCATCATGGGCTCCACCATCCCTGAGCCACTGGGATGCTGAGGTGTGAACCACCAGGCCTCTGCAGCCCCTTCCACCTGCTCTAGGATGCGTGGCCTCCAGCTAAAACAAATGTGGCCTCCGAGAAGAGGAGTGTTCCTCACAGGCCCTGGGTTGAGCAGCCTCCACCTCTGCTGGAATCTGGAACAGAGACCCCCAAGAGACTCAGCAAGATGGGGCTCCAGGTCTCCCAAAAGCCGCACCCCCTTCTTCTTGAGAAAATGGATTTTCCTTAACTTTCAGATGCTACCCCTTTAAAACGCTATCCCTGTGAAGCCCCAGCATTCCAAATGGATAGCATCTGAAAGTTGAGAAAAATCCATTTTTCTTTGATGCAAAAGGCAAAGAGGAATCTAAGCTAAATTTTGTTCCTATTCTTTCTATATTAAAGAGACGAGTATTTGTAGAGATGGTGAAGAACAGGATGCAGAACTCGAATTCCCAGGTGAGCAGAAAGAGCAGAGAGAAAATAGTAGGACGTCAGCAGAAACCTGATTGCCGTCAGTGCCACACCTGTTGCATGGAGCACTTAGTATGTGCCACGCACAGGGCCGGACACTCGGCGTGCATTCTCTCATTCAATCTTACAGCACCCCGTGGGTGAGTCAGTTTACAGAGGAGGTGTCTGAGGCTCACAGACTAATTTGTCCAGAGCCACACAACTAAGTATGAGAACTCAGTGGAACTCAATGCAAATTCAACACCGGGCGAGTGCGTCTTGCTCTCCTTCAGATAATAAACCTGAGATAGTTTGGGTGGCATTACTCATGAATTTCAAGAAAGCATCCTCTAGAATTCTTTTTGTTTGTTTGTTTGTTTTTAAGATGGAGTTTTGCTCTTGTTGCCCAGGCTGGAGTGCAATGGTGCAATCTTAGCTCACTTCAACCTCCAAATCTCAGGTTCAAGCAATTCTCCTGCCTCAGCCTCCCGAGTAACTGGGATTACAGGCATGCACCACCATACCTGGCTAATTTTGTATTTTTGTAGAGGTGGGGTTTCTCCATGTTGGTCAGGCTGGTCTTGAACTCCTTACCTCGGGTGATCTGCCCACCTCAGCCTCCCAGAGTCCTGGGATTACAGGCATGAGCCACCGCATCCAGCTCTTTTTTTTTTTTGTTTTTTTTAAGAGACAGGGTCTCACTGTGTTGCCCAGGTTGTACTCCAAACCCTGGACCCAAGCCATGCTCCAGCCTCAGCCCCCAGAAGGTGCTGGGATTACAGGAGTGAGCCACCGCGCCCGGATGAATACTCTTTTTTAAAAGTTGAGAATCAAGTCTATGAAATCTTAAACACGTTGAATCATTGCCATTCACACATCAGCCCTGGAACCGGAATTGACCCAATCCACACTCTTGCTTTGCAGAAAGTAGAGGCAAGCTCTCAGGAAGCTTGAAAGCAAAACACATTTTGGTTGACTAAGAAAAACTTATTGAACGAATTTGATAAAAGGCCACAGTTATTCTGAGACAAAGTTATCATTGGAAGAACTGAAGATACTCTATGCAAGGGACATTCTTGGAAAATAGAAGCCTCTTCTTAACTGACACCATTGTCCTAAGAGTACTAGAAGGTGGCTGCTGCTCTGGATGTTAGGAGGGTAGAGACTGTCCCCAGGGTCACCCTAGACCTGAGACCTTTGCCACCTGCAAAGTGGGAATGAAGGGGAGGCCTGTTACTTAATCATCCACACACTTGGGAGAGACTGGAGCAGGTCGACACCACCCGCCGCCGGGTGCGGCTGAGAATGACATGGAGATGTAAATGACAGTGTTGACACTGGGATGTGCCCTGGATGTAGGGATATTGTGGGCCTCTTAGATGTGAAGCCCCCTGCAATTGTAGGCTTAACAGAATGGGCGCAGATGGTGCTTTGCCTGAGAACAGAGTGATCTTCCCATTTATCCAGCCCCCTAGACACGGCTTGAGATAAAAAGTGCATTTTTCTTTGATGCAAAAGGCAAAGGAGTTTGATGTCTTGGACCTCCTTGGTGCAAAACCTTGTCTCTACAAAAAATAAAATAAAATAATTAACTGGGCATAGTGGCGCATACCTGTAGTCACAGCTTACTTTGGAGGCTGAGGTTGGAGGATCACCCGAGTCTGAGGAGGTCAAGGCTGCAGTGAGCCGGGATCGCTCCACTGCACTCCAGCCTGGGCAGTGGAGTGAGACCTCACATCAAGAAAAAAGAAAGAAAAGAAAAAGAGAATAGAGAAAGAGAATGCAATATCTATGTATCTGGAGCGGCCACCCCAAAACCTTACTAAGGCTCACCTTTGAGTAATATGATAATGATGAATCATTTTATCTCTTAAAAAAAATAATAAAACCGGCTGGGTGCGGTGGCTCACGCCTATAATCCCTTAAGTGTAAATCCAGCACTTTGGGAGGCCGAGGTGAGAAGATCATTTGAGGTCATGAGCTCGAAACCAGCCTGGCCAACGTGGTGAAACCCCCCCATCTCTACTAAAATACAAAAAATTGTCAGGCATGGTGGCGCGTTCCTGTAGTCCCAGCTGCTTGGGAGGCTAAGGCAGGAGAATCACTTGAACCGGGAGGCGGAGGTTGCAATCAACCGAGATCGCACCACTGCACTCCAGCCTGGGTGACAGAACAAGATTCTGTCTCAATTTTTTAAAAAAGTAAATAAATAAATACAATAAAATACATAGGAAGTGTCTAGTCCGCCTCGTGTTAAAAATAAATAAATAAAAAACAACAAAACCACTTGAGTGGAACAATTGGAGTTTCACCGCAATGGAGTTTGTGTTTTTTCTCTTGCTTGTCAAAGGTTGGAACCAGAAAAGCCACCCTGAAGATGGACCAAGAAAGAGAGATGCTGAGAAAAGAGACCTCCAGCAAGTCCAGCCAGAGCCTTTTGCATTCGAAGCCTGGTGGAAGGTACTAGAGAAACCTCATCCCACCAGGCGTCATGTGATCCTCTGTGAGTTCATGTGACTCCTCCGTGTCGTCTGTGTCAAAATACTGAGTTGCTTTTGTAGGACTTTAAAGATTGTTACCCTGGTGTTTCGCTTTCTAGACCAGTATTTTGAACAATATTATATTTTGGAGTGTGTGGAGAGAAGGGCTCTCTAAAAAACACCTATGGGCCGCGCCGTGGCTCACGCCTGTAATCCCAGCACTTTGGGAGGCTGAGGCGGGCGGATCACGAGGTCAAGAGATCGAAACCATCCTGGCCAACATGGTGAAACAATGCCTTTACTAAAAAACACAAAAATTAGCTGGGCGTGGTGGCACACGCCTGTAGTCCCAGCTACTCGGGAGGCTGAGGCAGGAGAATTGCTTGAACCCGGGAGGTGGAGGTTGCAGTGAGCCGAGATCACGCCACTGCACTCCAGCCTGGTGCCTGGTGACAGAGCAAGACTCCGTCTCAAAAAAAAAAAAACACCTATGAATGTATACAAACTCAGGTATATGAAGAATACAAGTTTGTAGCCCAGATGTCCAGGCCTCGTAGATATAATTATGTGGTTCCACATTGGGTCATGACGTACCCAAATATCAAACCTCCTGAGAGTTCCAACACACTCACACTTGAGAAAACATGAAACTTACACTGGAGCCTCAGGCAGAATTGTAACCTTGGAGCTATCAGGGCCTTGGGACAGTGAGTTTAAATCTCAGTTATGTCCTGGCACAATGGCTCACGCCTATAATCCCAGTAATGTGGGAGGCCGAGGCGAGTGGATCACGAGGTCAGGAGTTCAAGACCAGTGAAACTTGAGGCAGAGGCGAGTGGATCACTTGAGGTCAGGAGTTTGAGACCAGCCTGGCCAAAGTAGTGAAACCCCATCTCTACTAAAAATACAAAAATTGTGCTTGCTTCGGCAGCACATATACTAACATCAGAATGATACAGAGAAGATTAGCATGGCCCCTGCGCAAAGATGACACGCAAATTCATGAAGCGTTCCATTTTTGCAAACCATATTGCCATGTATGTACCTATGCAACAATCCTGCATGTTCTTTACATGTACTCCAGAACCTAAAATGCAATAAAATATATATAGATATAAATTTTAAAAAATACAAAAATTAGCCAGACCTGTAATCCCAGCTACTCGGGAGGCTGAGGCAGGAAAATCACTTCAACCCAGGGGGTGGTGGTTGCAGTGAGCCAAGATCACACAACTGCACTCTAGCCTGAGTGACAGAGCAAGATTCATTCAATCTCGGAAAAAAAAAAAAAAAAAAAAAAAAAACTCGGTTTATTATAATAAATTTAGAACACCAATCCTTTTTATTGCTTCCATAATAATGACCAACATCTATATAGCACTCTACAATTTTCAAAACACATCTCATTTAATCCTTCCCCAGCTCTGGGAGGTGAATAGTATTATGTCCTCCGTTTCACAGATGAGGAAGCTGAGGCCCTGAGAACTTACATGGCCTGCCTAAAATCACACAGCCAGTAAACTCAAGAGTTGGGTCTTGAACCCAGGTTTCTAATTCCATCTCACACTGTCCATTCTGATACACCACATGGCCTAGTTGTTACAGTCCCAGGCCACAAGGACAGACCAAGTCCCCAGTCACCAAAGAGCACACACTGCCGTGGTCACAAGCTCCTTTTCCACAGTGTCTGGAGAGACTTCCATTCTCCTTTGCTGTATTCTTTGCTGCTTCCAAGCTCTGCCTTCTCTCCCTCCATCTGTCCCCTCACTGCCATTCTTGTGTGGCCAGGCAGCCAAAAAAAAAAATTGGAAGAGCCGGAAGTCATGAATACTTTTTTTTTTTTTCAGACGGAGTTTCACTCTTGTCACCCAGGCTGGAGTGCAATGGCACCATCTCCACTCACTGCAACCTCCGCCCCCTCCCAGGTTCAAGCAATTCTCCAGCCTCAGCCTCCCAAGTAACTTGGATTATAGGCACCCGCCACCATGCCCGGCTAATTTTTTGTATTTTTAGTATAAACAGGGTTTCACTGTGTTGGCCAGACTGGTCTCCAACTCCCAACCTGAAATGATCTGCTCACCTGGGCCTCCCAAAGTGATGGGATTATAGGCATGAGCTACCATGCCCAGCCTACTGTTTTTTTTTTTTTTAAGTCATAATAAATAAATTTAAAAAAAAAACCAAATGTATTCTTTAAACAGATTAAACCTGGGGGAAATAGGGCAAATTCTTGGTGTGATATTGCATAGGAGGCACGTCTTACATGTGGTTAGGATCTAAAGCCAGTGAGAGGCTGAGGCAGGAGGCCTGCTTGAGCATAGGAGTTCCATATCAGCCTTGGCAACATAGTGAGACCCTATCTCTACAAGAAACTGAAAAATTAGCTGATGTGGTGGCGTGTGCCAGTCGTCACAGCTATTTGGGAGGCTGTGCTGGGAGGATCACTTGAGCCCAGGAGATTGAGGCTACAGTGAGCTATGATTGTGCCACTGCATTCCAGCCTGGGCAACAGAGCAAGACCTTGTCTGAAAAATAAATAAATAAAGTCAGTAAGAAAGGGAAGCATAACTTGACTTTACAAATACTCTAGAAAATCTCAGAAATGTTCAAGAACCTAATACATTAAAGTATTAGACTGTACCATATCCCCAAATATAGAGCTGAGAGTCTTCATCCAGTTCCAGGGCTACAGCCACCATTTTCCCCCTCGTGTTCAAGAAAACAAAGCCAGTCTTTAGAAAAAAAAAAAGGAGGCTGGAATACATATGCAACAGGGAGAGACAAAAACCCACAGAACCCCAGAGAGACAGTGCAGCGGATACCACAGCTCCTCAGCAGATACTAAATCTGCTTAGTCATTGCTCAGCCATCACTTTCCTCTACCATATAGGCTCAAAGCTAATCACCATGATTTTCCTGCCTCCCTTGCAGCTAGGGTGGGCCATATTGTACCAATCTGGCTAGTGACATATAAGGAAAAGCCCCTGTGGAGGGCTTCTCTTCCAGCTTCTCTGGGAGAAAGCACTCACCCTTGGTCCCTTTGTCTTGTCTCCTTTCTCACCCCTGGAGCTCTGACTGGAAGCTGGCGCAGCCGCCTTGGGGATCAGCAGACACCAGCAGCAAGCCACAGGATAGTGGAATGGAGGGACAGGAAGGCCCGCGTGGGCACCCAGTGGCATCACTGAGCTCTGAATCATGAAGGAACTGCCCACCTCTGTACTTCCTGTTGTATAAGACAAATAAATCCCTATCTATTTAAGCCACTGTAGTCAGGTGTATATATTTGTAATCCCAGCACTTTGGGAAGCCGAGGTGGGCAGATCATGAGGTTAAGAGATCAAGACCATCCTGGCCAACACCGTGAAACCCCGTCTCTACTAAAAATACAAAACTTAGCTGGGCGTGGTGGTACGCACCTGTAGTCTCAGCTACTCAGGAGGCTGAGGCAGAAGAATCGCTTGAACCTGGGAGGCAGAGGTTGCAGTGAGCCAATATCGCACCACTGCATTCCACTCTGGGCGATAAGAGGGAAACTCCATCTCAAAAAAAAAAAGACAAATATTTATTATTTCTTTTGATTCCGTGGGTCGAGCTACACACTTCCTGTCAGGACTGCCTTGGCTGGGGCTGGGTGGTTTAGAATGGCCTCTTTCATGCACTTGGCCTTGGCAGGCGAGTTGGGTTAGGGCAGTAGTTCTCAACAAGGAGCAGTTTTGTCCCCCAAGAGAGCTTTGGCCATGTCTGGACATAATTTTGGCTGTCACAATGAGGGAGGGGCAGGTGCCCATCTAGTAGGTAGAGGTCAAAGGTGCTGCTGAACATTATCTACAATAGACAACTCCCCACAGCAAAGAATTGTTTGATCTAAAACGTCAATAGCACTGAGGTTGAGAAACCTGGTCTGGAGAGGCCTTCCACTGCAACCCTGTGTCTGTGCTCGGCACGCCCACTCATCCTTCAGCCAACTGGACTAGGCTCGTTCACATGTGGTGGCCACGGTTCCCAGGAGCAGCAGGTGAGAACAGGCCCCAATGCACAAGCACTTTTCAAGTCTCTGCTTGCCTCGTGTTTGTTAATATCCCATCAGATAAAGCCAGAGTAAGTACGGGAGGGAGGGGCTCCAAATTTTTACAATCTACTCACATGGGGTTTTCTGCCATTCGAAGCTGAATACATTCTTAGCTGAGCTGGGAGAAAGTTACCTTGATTCCCAATGACTTTCTGATTCCCAGTTTCCTTCCTTGTGAAGGCCAGTTCCAATGCCTGCTCTTGGGTTCCACTAGGGCCCTTTGTATCACTCAAGATCCCTTGGTTGTAAACAACAGATACTTTCTATGGCTAACTTAAATAGAAAGAGAGTCTATTGGAAGGAAATGAGGAAGATTAGAAAATCAGTGGCTAAGCAAAGCTGAAGAGTCAGGCTTGGACGTCGTGAACTGTCTTTTCTTCCCCATAGATTCCCCCTGTTTGCTTCAGCTGGTTTGAGTTTCTGTTCATTTGCCCAAATGGGCATTTACTAAGACGCTCTGCTACACAGCCCCACCCACTACAGATTCTGAGAAGCTACCGGCACTCTTTCCCCTGGGGGGTACACCACGGTACAACGAGGTACCTGTATACCCCAAACCTCCTAATCTTCTTCTGATCTTTCAAAAAGCTAAGACAAACAACTTCCTTCCGCCCTTGCCAATGGGAACCCATTTGGATCCTTGGATTCGTGACTTTGCAGATAAGGTGCCCTTCTCTTGAAACTTGGCAGCGTCACCATCGCCTGCTGTTGTAGAAACCAGAGTCATGAAATGTCTGGAGGGAAAAAATAGCTTCCAGATCTGCATGCTAAAGCATGCTCCTGGTAAGTGGAGTGGTTTCCAATTTTTTAGGGACTTAGGAATGAAAGCAATCCACTAAGGATGTGAGAAAACCTGAATCGGGTAACGCTAATGTGTGCCTCTTTCCCATGCTGAGGCGTCCTGAAGCAGGACGTAGGGCAGCAGTGAGGGTAGGCTATTTCAGCTCATCAACTTGGCCTCGTTTCCATCAGGTGCACTGCTTTCCATCCGTCTGCTCAGTGTCACAGGTTATTTTGGGCCCATTCATGACCTTATGTGCCAGCTTTTGTTTTTAAACATTTTTCTTTGCCCATCTGTTGCCCAGGAATCCATCACGGTGCCTCCGTCCAGTTGGGAGAAGCATTAGCAGGTCCTTGTTTTGAGTCTCCTGTCATCTTTAGCACACTGTTTTCCTTTCTAAGACCCAAAAATATTGGAGGCAGAAACTTTATCTTCTGGGTAGCTGTGGTCTTATCACCAGAGAGTATAGTTTTACAGTTAAACAACCAGCTCCAGCCATTCAGCCGGTAGATACCGGGGCCCTACTATGGGCGAGGCACTGATGCTATCATGTTAGTTAGACCTCATGGCCTTGACCTTTACTCCTTTTCAAATTCTGATCCACTGCTTTAACTGAAAAGGAAGTGGAATCATTAACTTACTGGGTATGTTACATAGGAGCACTCCCTTTTGATGTCCACATATCTTATTGACTCTGTATGGGATTACTGCTGGGCGTTCTTTAAAGAGAGCAGCATGCAGCGATGACCCTCTTCCTGGGAGTTTCTTTGTACCTTTTATCAGTTGAAATATAATAGCTAATCATAGCAACTACTTCATATAGAGTCCTTCCTAGCCATCACACGCTATGCAAAGCATGGTCCAGACAGTATCCCACTTCATCCCCACTGTCATCACTCCTGTTTCCTCTGTGAAAATGATGAGCTTACAGTAGGTAAGTAACTTGCCCAAGGTCACAGAGCAAATGTTGGAGTCCAGACTTTGTACCCCCAACTGCTTAATATAGCACTTTCCTCGGTGAAGTCCAGGAACCAGCTGGTTGTCTACTAATGAATGAGGACAGGATGACTAACTTTTTCTGTAAAGGCCAAATAGTAAATCCTTTCTTCTGTAAAGGGCCGTTATGTTCTATCGACCAAAGGTATCTATCACCACGACTCAACTCTGCCAGTGCAGCGTGATCCATAAATGAATGAGCATGGCCGTGTTTCAATAAAACTTTATTTATAAAAATAGGAAGTGGGCTGGAATTGCCAACCTCTGTGTTAAACTGTCACCCAGAGGAGATTACGAGGATCTGCATAGCTGCTGCCTGCCACGTGACTACCCAGAAGCCAGATTATTATCATCTTCATCACTGAGACCATTTTGAGCTTTTACTGTGTGCCATGCACTGCAGTCAACACTTTCCATAAATTTTCTCATTTAACCCTCTCAAGCATTCCAGGAGGAGATAGGAGTGCTTGAGAGGATCCCATTTCATAGACAATGCAACTGAGGCCAGAAGGGTAATTTGGCCAAGGTCACCCCACTGCGATTTCCACACCCACCTCCTAACCATTACACCACTTTGAATATGGAGAAAAAGAACACCATTCAATGTGCTTTTTCCTGTTCTCTCAATCAACACCAAAAGCAATCAACACAGACAGAAGATGCTGTGACCACATGTTGAGGGAGATTTCTCTCTACCACCAAGCAAGCAATCTGTTCTTCTGCAGCAGACACCAGCCAGGTGTCCACCAATTCAATGCCATTGCTCTCTACCTGGAGACAGCATCAGATCCCACAGGTTGAGGGCTCAGTCCCCAAGACTTGCCCACTTCAGACACCAGTCACAGGTCCAGGACTCCGGAACTTCTGACCCACAGGCTTCTGGTTGGGGTTCCCGTGACCCCTCTGTGGATCTGATTAATTTGCTAGAGCATCTCACAGAAGTCAGAGAAACACATTTACTGATTGATTGTTTATAAAAGACATAACGGATACAGGTCAGGCATGGTGGCTCATGCCTGGAATCCCAGCACTTTGGGAGGCTGAGGTGGGCGGATCACCTGAGGTCAGGAGTTTGAGACTACCTTGGCCAACATGGTGAAACCCCGTCTCTACTAAAAATACAAAAATTAGCCGGGTGTGGTGGCGGGTGCCTGTAATCCCAGCTACTTGGGAGGCTGAGGCAGGAGAATCACTTGAACCTGGGAGGTGGAGGTTGCAGTGGGCCAAGATCGCGCCACTGCACTCCAGCCTGGGCAACAAGAGCAAGACTCTGTCTCAGAAAAATAAAGGATACAGATGAAGAAAATGCATAGGGCAAGATATGGGGGAAGGGGCAGATTTCCACACCCTCCCTCAAACATCACCCCCCAGGAACCTCCCCCTGCTCAGCCTTCTGGAAGCTCCTGAACGCTGTCCTCTCAGGCCTGTTATGGAAACTTCATTGGATAAGCACGAGTGAAGCATGGACAACTGTGTCAAAATGGGATTGGACAAAAAGAGATGTAAACCCACCAAGGCCTGTCTGTCCAAATTCTTCTTGGCCTCTCTGTGCAGCATTCCTTCCTCTAGGGTATTTGGCGGACCCCTCTCTGGAATGAGATTAGACCCAGAATCAGATTAGGGTCCTGCTGTGAGCAGGTGAAGGGGGGTAGAAGAACGTCAGAGAGGGAGATCGTGTTCACTATAACAAGGGCCATGGGAATTACAGGCCAGGAACTGTGGACAAAAAAACAAATATAGGGCCGGGCGCGGTGGCTCACGCCTGTAATCCCAGCACTTTGGGAGGCCGAGGCGGGTGGATCACGAGGTCAAGAGATCGAGACTATCCTGGTCAACATGGTGAAACCCCGCCTCTACTAAAAATACAAAAATTAGCTGGGCATGGTGGTACGTGCCTGTAGTCCCAGCTACTCGGGAGGCTGAGGCAGGAGAATTGCTTGAACCCAGGAGGCGGAGGTTGCGATGAGCCGAGGTCACGCCATTGCACTCCAGCCTGGGTAACAAGAGCGAAACTCCGTCTCAAAAAAAAAAAAAAAAAAAACCAAATATAGGCTTGGTGCAGTGGCTCACGCCTGTAACCTCAGCACTGAGGGAGGCCAAGACAGGAGGATTGTCTATGCCCAGGGGTTTGAGACCAGCCTGGGCAACATAGCAAGACTCGGTCTCTTCAAAAACTTTGAAAAATTAGCCAGGTGGTACATGCCTGCAGTCACAGCTACTCAGGAAGCTGAAGTGGAAGGATCGCTTGAAACTGGGAATTTGAGGCTGCAGTGAGCCGTGTTCTTACCACTGCACTCCAGCCTGGGTGACAGAGTGAGACCCTGTCCCAAAAACAACAATAACAAAAATTACATATGTAAAAATCACAACCACACGGCCTTTTGTCATCAGAGAGATGCATCTGCACACTAGGAGCACTGTCATTGGGTCTGAGAGACCTGCCTCTGCTGGACCGAGCCTCAAGAGACAACGCCTTCACGGTGCATTCCCTTCCTCTAGGCATGCTGGCTTCATAGCCCCCCTGAGAATCACCTGCTTTCTTTAGTTAATACCTTAGGTCATCCAGGTGTGGTGGTTCCCGCCTATAATCCCAACAATTTGGGAGGCCAAGGCGGGTGGATCTCTTGAGTCCGGGAGTTCAATACCAGCCTGGGCAACACGGCAAAACCCCATCTCTATAGAAAAATACAAAAACTAACCGGGAGTGGTGGTGCACACCTGTAGTCTCAGCTACTACTAAGGAGGCTGAGGTGGGAGGATCGCTTCAGCCTGGGAGGTTGAGACTGCGGTGAGCCGTGATCACACCATTGCACTCCAGCCTGAGTGACAGAGTGAGACCCCTCCCTCAAAAAAACAAAATACCTTAGGTCAGGTGTCCCTGGCCTGGGCACCATGCTATTTCTTCTGACTGGTTTTGCCTATCTCTGCACTGGTCCATTATGTGTTCGTTTTATGATGTCCCTTTCCGTTTCCCAGGCTCTGGGGTGCCTTCGCCGTGGCCACATGCAGTGTTTACCTGTACCTTCCATCTATTCCCTCTGCCTGTCTGCTGAGCAGAGAGCTACTTAAATGACCTCTGGGCCACAGTGATGGCCAAGGACCAGCAGGTCACCCAGCCTCAACCCCGCCTCAACCCCTATCTGATGCCACCGATGCTGTCCTCAGGGAAGGCAGGAGACAGACACTTGAGAGGCTTGTTTTTGAAGAGCTCATGTTAACTTTTGTGTTAAGTCATGTGGGTGCACAGAGGTGTCACTTTAGCAGCTTCTCTTTCTTGGCAGTGACCTTGAGACCTAAAAATGGGCCACCAGATGCTCTGGAGGGGACACAGAAGACCCCTGATCTGTCCCCAGCCCTCAGGCAGAACAGGTCCTCATGCATTCATTCAACAACTATCTCTACAGCACTCACCTCAGGCCAGGTACCCTGATGTGGGCGCTGAGGATCCAAAGTTGAAGCAGACAGGTCCCTTCCCCCAGGAGGTTGTGTTGGGAGTAACAGATATTTTATTAACACTTTGCTATGGAAAACAATTGCTGGGTCCTGACCAGAGGGGAGTTTAGCTGGAAGACTGGTAGCCTCTCTCCATCAGTTGCCCAGTATGGGGTCCAATAAATCTCACACTTCAAAATGGCTATTCTAGCTCTCACCTCCCTGTCCCCCCACTTGCTTACAACCAGGAGGATTCCAGGACCAGTGCCCAGTACCCAGTACACTTAATAAACATGTCCTGATTGCCTGCCTGTTGCTGGCAATTCTCCAAGTAGCTGTTGCAAATATAAAAATTGAAACCAGCTGCCCATAATATCACCATCTTTGGAAGGGGCCCAGGAGAGCACTGTGGAAGCAGCATTGCTGGATTTTAAGGTATTCCCCCCACTTGCACACAAACACAAAAACACTCTGGGAACTTAAAACGGAGCTAAGGCTAGGGCCTATCAGGGTGTTAAACTTGTACACCGAATTACCTGTGACTTAGAAGCAGAAAACATGCCCAGTTGGACATCTACAGCTCACTTGAAGGATCATCTTGGTTTTCAAGTAGATTCATAGCGTTCAAGATAACCACAAAAAGAGAGCTGAATAGTTAAGTTAGTTTCTGATAACCTGCAAATGGGTCTACCTGCAGCTGTTGACCCATCGTCACTCACTTTTCCTCCTGCCTCTTTTCCCCCATTCAGTGGTCGCATAATGCCTGACGTCAGCGCCTCTCCCCATTACACCCTTTGCATGGTTTCCAGATCTTGCAAAAGATGAGAAAGCCTCTGAGGCCAACCAGGCTGTGACCCCGTGCTGCTCTCACTCCAATTGCCACAAATGAATACTGGTGCTGCCCCTGAACTTTGATCTCTGTGTGTTGTCCTCCATCCATCGAGGGTTTCCTGATGACTGGGGAGTGTTTGTCATGATTAATTTGCAAGCTGGTATTTGTAAAGTGCTCAGGGAGCCCTGCATTTTGTGAGCCAATTTCATCTCTGCCACCTCCCGAATCCCTTCCTGTTTTCCCAGCATCTCGGGCTGGTGGGACCACACAGTTCCATCAGACTCCAGAATATCCCCATGCCATCTCCCCATCACCCAAAAGCTCTTCCCAATTCTTTCTCCCCTTCGTTTCCCCCCCCCCCCGCCCCTTTTCCAAAGCGCTGTTGTTTTTCTTAATATCACTTCACCCCTCCCCAAAAGACAGTTATACAAGGAGATGTGGGAGGAAGAGAAGAAACATAAGTAATGATGACTAAGTCTGCCTGGCTCCCTTGCCACTGGAACATTGTCAGAATTGGCCAGCTCGCCCTTGCCTCTGTAAAAAGCCTTTGCCAAGGGTGTGATTTTTCCTGAAGATCATTCTTTCCACATGACCAGATGCTGTAGTGTGTCATCAGTCCAGATCGTTTCTTTCTGCCAGAATCTATGCTTGGGGCACAGAACTCAGGGTCATTCAAAAGTGATTTTCCCTAATCAAGAGGCAAGTGATATTTCCTGGAAGTTTCACCACCAATCAGGACTCACTGGGTTTCTCTGCCTTTCCTTCCATCACTGCTTCTTTGATCCTGAAGAAGTGCTTTTCTTGAAGCCCAACGACCAATGACCAATGAAGAAAAAAACTTTGAGTAAAACATAGCCCCTGCAGCGTCCGTCTCTGGCCCAGGCCCAAAGCTTCTGAAATGGGGCCAAAGTACTGGGCAGCTTGAGGTCACAGTCTCAGAGCTTTGCAAACCCCAAAAACTTGTGAGAAAAATCAACTCAAGAGATGTTAAAAGGACTCACCCATCTGGGCTACATTTCCTGAGCTCTGAGTTTCACAGTTGCAAGGCTCCAGCATTCAGCAGCCCTTCTGCAAAACGCTATAGGTAATAAACAGGAATTCCCCAACCTGTGTGTCATGGAGTGTACCCTCCCTCCCAAGGGCTATGTCCACACAAGCCAAATGGGTAACTGACCAGAGAGCTTGCTACTCACACGCGGTCCACATAATTCAAAGCTAAACCCCAGGTTTTTGACATATATGTAAGTAGTTTTGCAAGAAGGCAAAACCCTCACATTATCATATCTCCCTGTGAAGTTTGCTCCCATGTCAAGCAGATGCAAACCGTTTCATAAAACGGCAGCCCAGCTTCATGCAAAACCATTGGAAATCATAAGCTGGAGTAAAATGAGGCTCGCCAGAGTCTTGAAAGTAATTAGCTGCTTTGTGAGGAAGACGAAGAGTGCGACAAACTTAAGCATCTACAAACATCATCTGCAGAATCATTTTAAATATTTTAATTTACATCCCGTCCCCAGTCCTTTACATTCCTTAAATAACTATTTTACTTTTGTTGGGACTTTTAAGGCTGCATACAGGATATACGGAAGCCTGTCTTTTGCAAGTAGCTGGACCAAACTGCCCCAAACTGAGAGAAACTTAATTCTGAGCTTTAAAAAAAATCATTTAAGCTGAGCATCTTTATTGGACTCAAAAACAATTTCATAAACAAGTAAATGAGACCTTTCCATTTTCTGAACCTTGAAGGTTTTTTCCTCAATTTCGTTCTTTTAAAAATACCTTTTAAATTAGTTCAGCAGCAAAATATAATTTAAAAAACTTAATTCAGCAGTGTTCTTAAACACAGCAAATTGACAAATATCAACTCAGTGTCTGTTCTGTGCAAATCACTTGGTAACAGCTTGCTGGCTTTACATTCCTTCAGGCTCCCTGCCCCCAGAGCACACTGGCTTTGGGGCCCTGGACGCATCTTTTCTCTGCACCTTGGCCGGTTGGAGCAGTTTCAGTAGAGGGGTCCTGACTGACCTAACATTTCAGAGAACATGCACACAGCATAGTCCTCCTTCTAAATCAGTGACTCTCAAATTTCAGTGAGCAGAACTCCCCTGGGTGCTTGTTTACATGCAGATTCCTGGGTCCCACCCCAGAGATCAGTTTCGTCTGTCCAAATTGGAGCCTGGGAATCTGTAATACTAACCTAGGCCCCAGTGGTTCTGATGCTGGAGGTCCAGAGTTGTGCAGTTGTAAGGGAACAGCCCCAGAACACCGAGATACTGATTATCTGAACTCTTTCCCAGCCCTGTCCAGGAGCCTTTGGGGAGGACATCTCTCTTCTGGGGACCCCATCAAAATAGCGACATCATGATTTCCTAGTCAGTTTCCCTAAAGTAGAGCCACAGGCGACAACACTGGCCCAGCAGCTATCCTGCCAAGTCATCCATGTGACGGTGCGGGGCCTCAGGGGAGAGGACCACCAGCCCCTTCCCCTGTCCCTCACCCCATCTCCGGGGGCCCTTGCAGGGGTGCAGCCCAGCCCCATCTCCCTCGCAGCTGCTAGTCTGCCCTCTTTCAAGAAGCCAGCGGCGCCCGTCACGGTTCACCCTAAACAGGGGTTTCTGCTGCCCAGGGCCACCTCGGAACCCCTGCAGCCCTCATCGGGAACGCCAGTGTTTAACAGCGAGTCGTCTCCATGGCAACCGACAGGGTGTCACAGACACAGGATTATGACTTCACGGCGTGGGGATTCCAGAGAAGGGGGTGGGGCGGCGCCCCCCGAGCCCCGCTCCCCACCCAAGCCGCGGGGGAGGAGCCCTCTTCCTTCCCGCCAGGGCCCCCAGCGGGACCCCTCCCGCTCAGCTGCCACAGGGGGCACCAAGAGGGGCTATGGCTTTCTGCCGCGCTCTCCGGCCTCGCGGGGGGCAGACGGCGGCGGGCCGGGAGCGCAGGGCACACACGACCCCCGGCGGCAGGGAGCGATCACGCGCACGCCGCGCGGTCCTGGGCATGGGGGCGGGGCGCGCGGTCCCCGCCGGGGCCCAAGTCCCACCTTCGGGGGCGGTGCCTGGCCCGGGGAGTGTCAGGAAGAGGAAGAGCGCGGCCGGCGGCGCTGCGCGGCGAGCAGGGGCCCTGCCAAGGCGAGCGCCGCGCGGGCCACCATGGCCACGGACGAGTTGGCCACCAAGCTGAGCCGGCGGCTGCAGATGGAGGGCGAGGGCGGCGGCGAGACCGCGGAGCAGCCCGGGCTGAACGGGGCGGCGGCGGCGGGGGCGGCGGGGGCGCCGGACGAGGCGGCCGAGGCGCTGGGCAGCGCGGACTGCGAGCTGAGCGCCAAGCTGCTGCGGCGCGCCGACCTCAACCAGGGCATCGGCGAGCCCCAGTCGCCCAGCCGCCGCGTCTTCAACCCCTACACCGAGTTCAAGGAGTTCTCCAGGAAGCAGATCAAGGACATGGAGAAGATGTTCAAGCAGTGAGTGCCCGCGCGACCCGGCCCCCCGCCCGCCCCGCGACCCGGCCTCGGGCCCCGAACCCCCCTATCCCCGGATCCCGCGCCACCCTGGGACCCCTGACGCCAGCCAAGCTCCCCCGAACCCGGACGCTCCGGGGGGTGGGGACCCCGCGGCCCCTTCCAGATCGAGACCCGGCACCCTACCACGCACGCTGGTCTGGGGGACCCCCGGCCCCTGGCACGCGGCGACTCCTCGCATTTGTGCTGCCCTCGGTACACCATAGGCGCGCCCACAGAGTGGGGAACCCCGAGCCTCCTTCCAGATAATCACCAGACCCTGCGATCCCACCCCCGCCACCACCACCACACGTGTGGGTCCCGGGCCCCCCGCCCTGTTGGTGGCGTTTCTCCCTTACCCCACACCGCACACACGGAGGCTGAAGACTCGGCGGCCTTCCTTCCCCTATCCCAGCCTCTCGCATTCCCCACCCCCACCCCAACACTCACTGGCCATAGACACCCACCCCAGCGCCCCGCAACACCACATGCCAACCACATTCCTTTCCTTAGGGTCTTTTCATTTCCTCTGCTTATCTCAGGTGTCCCTCAAGGTGGGTTCTGGGCAGGGACCCCCCCAACTTCCTCTCCAGTTATTCAGCATCTACCAGCAAAGTGGGGGCAAAGACTTGCCCCTTCCACCCTCAGCCCCCACTCACTCATTAGCCAGGACCCAAATCCTTCATGCACAGTGATCTCCCTAAGAAGGGACCCCTCGGCCCTGTTCCCCCTCTGCAGGTATATAAACCTCACCCCAGTCATCCCTGGGGGCTGAGTCCCCTCCTGCTTGGAAGCCCTCTCTCCTCCTCCTGCCTGCTCCACCCCCCTGCACCCAGCAGCCTGCAGTCACAGCTCCCCTGCTTCTCTTGCAAGGCCCCCTGTCTCTCCTCCCCACTCCATATAGCCTCTTCCCTCCCCATAGGAACCCCCGATGTCCCACACCCACCCTAGTTGGAAAAGGGGCCCCTTCCTATGTGACTTGCCCTGTTACTCCTACCCTTTTTCTATCAGATTCCACAAGCTGTGCCCTCACCAGGGTAGATGGGCACCCCCAGGCCTGTGGGCTCATCCTCTTGTCCCCCCACAAAACAATCTTAATGTCTCTGTAGAGGGGCTGCAGAAAAAGGGCCCAGCTCCCCTCCGGCCCATCCCTGGGTCCCACTCTGTTGGATCTAAGAAGCACAGCCACCCTCTCCCAGCCATGTGTGTGCCCAGGGGGTGAGGAAGGTGCCAGGGCCCCTCCCCTTGGTACATTTCCCCACCTCCTGTTCCCTGTCCCCCTTCCCCTGGCTCCTGGAGAGGGAACAGCCTCTGTTCCACGGTCTGGGTGCTGGTCTGGAGTGGTTCTGGAAGGGGATAGCATTGGCCTGAGGCTGAGTCCTGGGGGTGAGCCAGGAGATCTAACCCACCTGGCACCCACGGCCCAATGCCAAGGGAAGGGTGCCGAAAGACCAGCTCCCCCTTGGCTGGGCAGGAGGTGGGGGCAGACCAGGGGTGTGAGTCTCAGCCACATGCAGCTGTCGGTGCCCAGACATCAAGCAGGAAGCCCAGGAAGGGGCGTTTTGCAACCCCACTGTTTGAGAAAGGCTCTCCCCCTGTTCACCACAGCTTGCGGCAGCTTCTACATTTGGCCTTAAGGCAGGGGGAAAGATTTCTGATTCCCAGTTGGGGGTGGCTGAGGAGTCCCATACTTTCCCAGGGTCCATCAGGGGGAAAATCAAGTCCTTGACCCCCGGCCCCTCTGAACCTCTTTCAGAAAGTCCCAGGGCGCCTACCTCCTTGACTCCAGGGTGTTTGGCTGGAGTTCTTCTAAAGTTTCTTCCCAGCCAAAGACTGGCGAGATTGGGAGGGCAGGATTTCCAGGGTTCCTGGAAGAATAACTTGAATGCTCTCCGGGTGGGCGGGCGGACACAGGGGTGAGTATGGGTCACCGTGTGTCACTGCCCCGGGGGCAGTGCAGAGCTGATTCAGATCCCACAGAGATCCCCATGTTGATAATGCTGAGGTGCTCACCAGGTCCTTCAAACAGCCCCGGGACACAGAGCACAGAGCTCTTCCTCACCTTTGTGCAGACAAGGACTCTTTTTTTTTTTTTTTTGAGACGGAGTTTCGCTCTTGTTACCCAGGCTGGAGTGCAATGGTGCAATCTCGGCTCACCGCAACCTCCGCCTCCTGGGCTCAAGCAATTCTCCTGCCTCAGCCTCCCAAGTAGCTGGGACTACAGGCACGTACCACCATGCCCAGCTAATTTTTGTATTTTTAGTAGAGACGGGGTTTCACCATGTTGACCAGGATGGTCTCGATCTCTTGACCTCGTGATCCACCCGCCTCAGCCTCCCAAAGTGCTGGGATTACAGGCATGAGCCACCGCGCCCGGCCGACAAGGACTCTTAAATAACTTGCCAGGACCACCCAGCTAGACAACGTTAGAGCCAGGATTCAAACCCAGGTCTGTGACTCCAAAACCCGGGTTCTTCCCTCCTGGGTTTCCTGTCACAGACATCTGCTTTCACGTCGGAAAACCTTCTCTAACACCTGCTTCCATGTGTGTGGCAGATTTTCCACTCATGTCCCCACCCCTAGACCCCCAGCCCCCGTCCCTCCTTTCCCCCAGAGCCTGCCTCCTCCTGGGCTTCCACAGCCTTGCTGCCCACTGGCCACCCAAACAAAGATGGAGCTGTTCTGGGAGAACCCAGACACTGCAAATGAGTGGGACTTGAGAGGCTGCAGTTTGGTTGAAGTGGCATGTGGCTGAGGGCACACTCTGGAAGCTTCTTTGCAGAGCAAACTCACTTTTTCTTACACAGGCTGTTTCTGGTGCTAGTTTGATGAGAGGTACTGTGAGGGAGACTGAGGGGAGCCAGACCCCTCCAAGCCACCTCTTGGCACCAACACCGCTTGCCAAGGTTTGGGAAGGGCTGATGGGGCAGGAGGGGCCAGGAAGCTGGACATCTAGGAAGGAAGTGCCGCCCGCCGGGGCCCGGGTGAGGGTGGAAAGCTGCAGATGTGTATTCAAGGAAACAAGGCTTCACTGTGCCAGTGGAGCCACCCCCGCCGCCAACAGACGGGCTCTCATGGAAGACAAAACCCCCGTTCTGTTTCTGCTGTCCGAGTGGGGCTGCAGCCTCCTGGGTCCAAGCAGCGCCCCGGATCATAGCCAGGGCATCAGAGCCAGGGCTCTGGGGAGAGCAGAGGGCAGGCAGGAGGGGAGCCTACCCTCCTGGGAAGCCAGTCACCAGAGCAGAGGGCAGGAGACCACAAGGCCAGCAGGAGAATGGGAGCCAGCCTTTCCTTGGGGGCCAGGAGCTAGGTAGCTGGGCTTCCATCCTAGTATGCTTGTTCTCGCTGGGCCTCAGTCTACCCACCTGTAAAAGGGGCAGGCTATCCCTGATGACCTCCAAAGGTCCTTCAGCCCTGACCTGCATATGTCTGAGGGGTCCGGGGCCCTTCTGGATGTTGGAACTGCCTTCCAGGGCCTTCTGGTCCACCTATCCCATGTTGATTCAGCAGGTACTTCCTGAGGCTGGAGATGGAGGGGAAGAGAGGGGACGGGGGAAGATACACTCTCAACCATCACTGGTCTCAAAGCTAGAGTCATTCATGTTCCTCCTGGGAGAGACCTAGAGGGTTGACTCCAACCCCCTCTCCCCGTTTTACAGAAGAGGGAACCAAGACCCAGAAAGGTGTGGCGGTGACTTGCTCGGGGTTCCAGAAAGGTTTTCAGTGAGGCTGAAACCTTGTACGGTGCGGAGAGCGGCTCTGGTGTCTTAGGGTTGGGCTCAGAGGACATTACACACTTACAGTCTGTGTCTCCCTGCCCCTGGGAGCCAGGACTCCCCTCCTCCCTGTGCAGCCCCAGGCTACACCCAGCACCTCTGATCTCCCAGCTGCTCCCTCCCTCTCTCTGCCCCTCCAGGGCTGGCTCTGAACCCTCCTGTCAGGGAGGCGAATGGGATGGCCGTGGAGAGCCCCGGGGGTGCCCACCCCTGGGCTGACAACAGCCTGGATGGGGCTCTGGAGGGCTTTGTAAGCCGAGACCTGCCGGAAGTGTAATTCTGAAGCTGCGGTGGAATCTCAGGACAATGCCCTACATCCTTGTCTGCCTTCTAGCCTAGCCTCGCAGGCCCTGTCCCCACCCTCGTCCCCAACCACTTTATCTCAGGACACCTTGCCTCAGAGAGGCAGGCTTCCCTTTCCTTCTGGCCAGCTCTTCCCTGCACAAGCTCTGAAGGCCTCCTGTCCTCCTCTCCCCTCCTCTCTACCCCTCCACCTCCGGGGGACACTCCTCTCCCAGGAGCCCTTCCTGGATGCAGTCAGCAGAGTCTGGAGTCTGCAGCCCTGGGTTTGAATCTAGTGTGGGCCCTGGAGCCCTTCGGAGCTTCTGTTCCTCACCCTGGAACAGGGATGATAGGGGGACTCACCTCACACGGTTGTTGTAGGGAGCTTAGCCCAGTGCTTGGCACAGAGCAAGTCGTTACTAAAATACTGTCACTGCCATCCCCAGCTGAGCATGCGCCCACTCCTGGGCCCCTCGTGGGGTCCCGGAAGTGGTCATTGTGGCTGGCTCAGAGGCAGCTCCGCAACACCCACTGGCTGCCTCCGCTTACCGCCTATGGAGCTTCTGGGCCTGCCGGTTGGCGACAACCCTTTGCTTTGGGCCCTAGTGATAGGACCCAGGGTTAGAGCCCTCCTTCTCTCCTGCTGAAAGCCACTCTGATTGACAGCTGCATATGGCTTTGATAAATAACAAAAAGGGAGAAATGCATTCATTATCACCTAGTTTTGGGGAAGGCAGGTGGCACAAAAAAGGGGAGGGCAAACAACAGCTCTGGGGGGTCTCCCCATCTGCCACCACCCAGCTGGGTTGCTCCAGGCAGAGTACTCAGCTTCTCTGAGCCTCGGTTTCCCCTGAGGCTCCAGAACCTACCTGGTAAAGTTCTCAGGATTAGATATAAAAAAGCAGAGTCTTTGTAAAGAACCCATCATGGCATCTGGGCTGTTTGCATGATAGATGATGTTTTTGAAAAATACAGTTTGGCTGGGCTTGTTGGCTGACGCCTGTAATCCCAGCACTTTGGGAGTCCGAGATGGGTGGATCATGAGGTCAAGAGATCGAGACCATCCTGGCCAACATGGTGAATCCCCATCTCTACTAAAAAATACAAAAATTAGCTGGGCATGGTGGCGCACACCTGTAGTCCCAGCTACTCGGGAGGCTGAGGCAGGAGAATTGCTTGAACCCAGGAGGCAGAGGTTGCAGTGAGCCGAGATCGCACCACTGCACTCCAGCCTGGTGACAGAGCGAGACTCTGTCTCAAAAAAAAAGAAAAATACAAAGTCCACACATGTGATCATTCTTCCAACAGGTATTTTATTAAGTTGTTGCACTACAAGATCCAGAGAGTTAAATGAATCAAGTTCCTGCCCTCAAGAGGCTTACAGTCTTATATAGAACAAACATGTGTAGGGGTTTGTGGGTAGAGAGGATGTACCCACAGGGCTAGCAATGGAAGGTTTCTTTCCTTCTGCCATGAGGACCAAAAGTTCTCATGAATGACGCTGTGCTGATGTTCTCTTTGCAGCCAGCCCCCTGCCTCTGTGCCCCTCCTTGTTAAACAGAGCCACTAGTTCCAGCCATTCCTGGAGGAGCCTATGTATATTGTTTGGAGAACTGAATTGAATTCTCACACGAGCACAATGAGATGAATATTTTTTTCCCTTTTTTTTTTTTTTGAGATGGAGTCTCGCTCTGCTGCCCAGGCTGAAGTACAGTGGCGTGATCTTGGCTCACTGTGGCCTCCGCCTCCTGGGTTCAAGTGATTCTCCTGCCTTAGCCTCCCAAGTAACTGGGACTACAGGACACACCACCACACCCATCTAATTTTTGTTTTTCTTAAGTAGACACGGGGTTTCACCATGTTGGCCAGGCTGGTCTCAAACTTCTGACTTCAAGTGATCTGCCTGCCTCAGCCTCCCAAAGTGCTGGGATTACAGACGTGAGCCACCGCGCCCAGCCTGATACTACATTTTTATCCCTATTTGACAGATGAGGAGTCTGAGACTCAAAGCGATTGTCACTTGTCTAAGATTATATTAAGCGGCAGTGACAGGATTAGGACCAGATCCTCCTGCAGGGAGCCCCTGGGGGCCAAGTGAAGCAGGGTTTGTAGTTGGGGCTTGGGGGAGCCTCCCAGAGCCTGAGAGGTGGAGTACTTCACCTGCAGCTTAGGGTCAGGGGGTGGGGAGAATGCCCCACACCCTGGGGAGGGAGGATTTCCTGGCCTTGGTCCTTACTCTGCTCCTCCCACTTCCCCCTTGCTTCAGTGTCTGAGTCACCTCTCCTCCCCCCACATCCCCAACCCAGGACTTTTGGTTCCTCTTTGGTGCACACTTCCTGCCTTCTCTTCGGCCTCCTTGCTCTCCTCCATGCCACCTAGGTCCAAGGCCCGGGGGTAGTTTCTGCTGTGAGAGTCTAGGCTGCGGGAGTGCAGGCCCTGCTGCCTGAGTGGAGGTCAGAGGTCCTTTCTGCAAGGCCAGCCCCGAGGGCAGAGGCGGAGTCACTTTGCAGCCTCAGCAGGGAAGGTCCCCACCCTGGAGCAGCTGAGTTCCCCTGACTGCCAGGCAGACTTCTCCTTGGCTAACTTCCGCTTTTCAAGGACAGCAGAGAAGCAGGGGTCACTGCCAGAAAGACGTGGCCAGATCGGAGCCAAGGCCGACTGGGGAGTCCTGAGCCATCAGACGCTTCCATCCAGGCGCTTTGCCTCCCGTTCAGGCCTTTCTTATCCTGCAACACTATCCTTACCCATTTCACAGATAAGGAAGCTGGGCTTTCAGAAGGGTTACGTGACCTGTCCAAAGTCACACAGCTGGTAAGGGGCAGAAGCAGGATTTGAACCCTGGCCTCCCCCGGCTCCAAGTCCTCCGAACCCTTACAGTGGTCCAAACACCAACAACGACACCGCCCTGGAGTGTGTTAGAAATGCAGAGGCAGGCTCGGCCAGGCATGGTGGCTCACCTCTGTAATCCCAGCACTTTGGGAGGCTGAGGTGGGAGGATCATGAGGTCAGGAGTTCGAGACCAGCCAGACCAACATGGTGAAACCCGTCTCTACTAAAAATACAAAAATTAGCTGGGCATGGTGGCATTCGCCTGTAATCTCAGCAACTCAGGAGGCTGAGGCAGGAAAATTGCTTGAACGCAGGAGGCAGGGGTTGCATATCGTGCCACTGCACTCCAGCCTGGGCAACAGAGTGAGACTCTGTCTCAAAAAAAAAAAAAAAGGAATGCAGAGGCTCAGGCTCCACACCAGATTTACCAGACTGCACGTTTTCAAGAGGCAGGGTCTTGCTCCGTCACCCAGACGGAATGCAGTGGTGCGATCATAGCTCACTGCAGCCTCGACTTCCTGGGCTTCAGTGATCTTCCCACCTCAGCCTCCTGAGTAGCCAGGACTAGAGGTACATGCCACCACATCCGGCTAATTTTTTTATTTTTGTAGAGATGGGGTCTTGTTATGTTGCTCAGGCTGGTCTCAAACTCCTGGCGTCAAGCCATCCTCCCATCTCATCCTCCCAAAGTGCAGGGATTACAGGCATGAACCACTGAGCCTGGCCCATAATCTGCCCTGTAACCAGCTTCACCAGGTGTACACATTGACGGTTAAGAAGCGCTAAGCCGCGGCTCAGGCCCCCGCACAGCCGTCTCCCCACCACCTGCCTGAGGTTGACCTAAGGTTATCCTTAGGCAGGTGACTTTGTCTGTCTGAGCTGTAAGAGGATAAGATGAATGGAGTAAATAAGTTACATTATAAGCACTGGGTTCTATTGATACTAGGCATTCAACAAATATTCTTTATAATCACTATCATAACAATAATGATTATTAAGAGCACGAAGTGAAGAGGGCAGCCGGCAGGAAGGGCTGCAGGCGCAGCGTGAGGTTGTTGAACTCCAGATTGGGATGCCTTTGAGCCCTGACAGCCCCCCAGCAAATTGCTGGGGGGCTCCCACCTTATCCTCCATAGGGGAGCCCTGAGCACCATTCTTGTATGCTGTCTCTCCATGTCTCTCTCTCTCTCTTTCTCCTCCCCGCCCCCATACCCTACTTGGTTGACCCAGGGCAACAGATCAAGTATGAGATTTCCAGATAGGACTAGAGGAAGTGGTGAGTGCTGGGCTTCCCCGTGAGTCAGACGGTCTGGGGGTGGGGATATGCAGGAACTGGGACAGCTGAGCCCGAAGTCAGGGGGGTCTGAGGGCTCCTGAGCCCATGCACAACACCCACCCCGTCCAGTTGTCTGTCCTCCTGCCACCCGAACACCCAGAGGGTCCATCAGCAAAGCCTGGGACAGGAGTCAGGAGAGACAGAATTGGGGTCCCCTGCGCTCCCACCTTCCGTTGTGCAGTGGCTGTGATGATGACTCTGCTTCCTTCTGCCATCAGACTGTGCAGCACAGCTGCGGGGGGCCTGCATGAGGATTCACTTTCTTTTTTTCTTTTCTTTTTTTTTTTTTTTTGAGACAGAGTCTTGCTCTGTCACCCAGGCTGGAGTGCAGTGACACAGTCTTAGCTCACTGCAGCCTCTGCCTCCCGAGTTCAAGCGATTCTCCTGCCTCAGCCTCCCCAGTAGCTGGGATTACAGGCATGTACCACCACACCCAGCTAATTTTTATATTCTTAGTAGAGACAGGGTTTCACCTGTTGGCCAGACTGGTCTCGAACCCTGGTTTCAAGTGATCCGCCTACCTCGGCCTCCCAAAGTGCTGCGATTGCAGGTATGAGCCACTGCCCCCAGCCAAGGAGCAACTTTCTAATAGTTCCGAAGCCAAGCTGGGCCCCCTTGGGTATGCAATGAGCTTCCTGTCCTCAGAGGTATTCAAGGCACTAAACAGAGAACTGCATTAGGAATCTGATTTTCAGGAAGAGCTGAGTGGGATGGTCTCCAATATCCCTTCCAACCCTGAAGTTCTCTGCTGTGTCCCGATAGGCCTGAGGGCATAGTCAGTAAGAGTGCATGTGTTTGATCAGGCCTGGTTGAGTCCAGAGACACTCTTGTCACCTACAAGCTGGGCCAAGTCACTTCGCCTCTGAGCCTCAGTCTCTTTGTCTGTTAAATAGGGATGTTCATGCCTGCTTCGTGGACGCCTTGTGAGGATCTGATGCAAAACGTTTGGCATTGTGCCTGGCATACAGCAAATGCTCAGCAGACTCAGTAGCCAGGAATATGATAGGTTAGGACGTGGGGCTGGCCTGGGTGTAAGGCTGGGGCGTCTGCACTACGCATGTTTGATGCCCCCACTGCCTACCCCTGTGACTCCCTCGTTATCAGAACAAGGGAGAGGGGCAGGGGCAGGGAAGCAACCAGCTGGGGACCACGCTCACCCCAAAGGGAAGAGTTGTCCTGAGGGGTAGCCGGCTGCTCCGCTTTCAAGAGGGGGATGGGTGGGGATTCTGTCCCCAGCATCCAGGGTGCAGCTACTGAGACCTCCCTGGTGAGAACTATTCAGGGGGAGGCAGATAGGAATGTGGGCACGGTGCCAGGCCCGCAGCCTCCCTCCAGTCCTGGAGAGAAGTGGTGAGCTCCCACGCCAGGCGCTTTCTGCCAGTCCCGCCGAATGGCATTGGCCTTCCCAAACAGGCACCACGCTAGGTACTCAGACCCTCTATGAGACCAGGAAAAAGAGAAGCGGGGCAGGGAGGAGAAAAACTTCCAGCTGTTGAAATCCTGCAGTCTGCCAGCTGTGTGACCTTGGGCCAGTCACTGCCCACTCTGGGGCCTAGTTTCCCTACATGATGTAAAACGGGTAGAGCAGGCTGTCTGGGTGGATCTTGCGGGCTGACCTCACTTTTTCTGGATCCTCTTCTAAGCTACCTGCAACCTCAGTTTCAGCTCAGGGAGAAGGGCTGGTGGGTGAGAGGCCCCCTAGCCTGGGAGATACCTGTTTCCGGGCATAGTGGAACCTCGTTCTCGCCGGTGCTGGCAGTTGTCCCCCTCCCCCTCTAACTCACCCATGCCCCTCACACCCCCACCCAGCACCGTGACAGTGTCCCCTTTATCACTTCCCTCCAACCCCGAGGAAGGTTCCTCACTCCCTGAGGCTCCTCTCTCCCTATTCAGGGGCTTTGTCCAGCAGCCATCTGTCCTCCCACCTCCCAGAGATGCTGGGGCTTTGCGTCCTGCCTAGTAGGGGAGAAGAAGTGGGCTTCAGAGGAGGGGCCATGATGGAGGGGACCCCTGGGTCATTTGAGTCCACCCCCTGCCTCCAGGCCAAGCCACCACAAGCCCTGCCTCCCAGCCCTGTACCAGCAATCGGGACTGGAGCCTGTGGGAGAAGCCAGTGTGTTTTTTATCATGATTCTAACATCATCGCCGTTTTTATGTTGTATATGTGAAGTATATGATGTGTATATGTGACACACAAAAACGTCTTGGTATAACAACTGCTATTATCATGATGATAAAATTAACAGGCTTTAAGGACTCACTATGTACCAGGCGTTTTAGATCTCTAATCTCATTTTCATTTTTTTTTTAGTTTTGGTTTTTGTTTTTTGAGATGGAGTCCTGCTTTGTCACCCAGGCTAGAGTGCAGTGGCGTGATCTCGGCTCACTGAAACCTCCGCCTCCCAGGTTCAAGCAATTCCCTGTCTCAGCCTTCCTGGTAGCTGGGATTACAGGAGCCCACCACCACGCCTGGCTAATTTTTGTATTTTCAGTGGAGATGGGGTTTCACCATCTTGGCCAGCTAGTCTTGAACTCCTGACCTTAGGTGAGCCACCCACCTCGGCTTCCCAAAGTGCTGGGATTACAGGTGCGAGCCACTGTGCCTGGCCAGTTTGTTTTGTTTTTTAAGACAAGGTCTCACTCTGTTGCCCAGGCTGGAGTGCAGTGGCTCAGTCAGGGCTCACTGCAGCCTCAACCTCCCAGGCTAACATGATCCTCCCACCGCAGCCTCCCTAGTAGCTGGGACCAGAGGCATACACCACCACACCCAGCTAATTTTATTTTTATGTTTTTAAAGAGATGTGGTCTCCCTGTGTGGCCCAAGCTGGTCTCAAACTCCTAGGCTCAAGTGAGCCTCCCACCTCAGCCTCCCAAAGTGCTGGCATTACAGGTGTTGAGCCACTGCATCCAGCCTCATTCACTCTTTAATAATCTTAAAGGTAGATGTTAGCGATAACACTAACTGGTTCTTAGTAGCATAGTAGGCGTGTATGAAGTGCTTCCTGTGGACCAGGCTCTGTGCTTAGAGTCTGCTTGTATCATCTGTCTTAATCCTTGCCTCCATCCTGAGATGAGTCCTTTGATCTCCATGATGTAGAAGAGGAAACTGAGGTTCTGTGGGGTTAGGGAGCTTGACCAGGGTTACTCTGCCAGCAGTTGGCAGAGCTGGAGTTTGGATCTAGGTCAGTCTCAGCGGAGTTGATGTAAGCACAAACCCTCAAGGCCATCTTCAATCAGATTGATCCCAAAACCTGGCTGATCCCCTGCCCCAGAGCACGTCAGAGCCCAGGGCACAGGGCAGATGTCCACTCCCTGGGAGTCTCTTGGAAACGGCCCCCTCCACAGTTGCCTCTGGGGGCTTCACCTCCCACCCCAGCACCTGGCCTCTGGCAGCCCCCATCACCTCCTCTTGGTGAGAACTCTTTGGCACCTCAGCCAGCCCCTATATTGTCCCCCTGGGGGCCAGAGCCTGCCCTGGATGGAGCCCAGCCCCAGTAATTGATTAGCCCTTGATTGATAGAGGCAGCGGTTCAAATCATGGTTTGAGCTGCGGCCCAGCCAGGGCTGGGAGCTGCCAAAGACAGAGGGATCCACAGCCCATGTTTCCATCCAAGTCTGGACACTATCTGCACTTCCTCTGAAACTGAGCTGCCCCTGACTTCAGAAGAAACCCATGCACTTGAGCAATAAATAAAGCTGGGGCTCAGGGAGAGCCATGTGGAACCCAAGGACTGGGTCCTGAACTCCTGACCTGCTGGTTATGGGGCCGGCGGCCTCACACATAACAGCCCTGCCTCCCTAATCTGGACCTGGAGGGTTGCTGAGCACAGGGGTTGTAAAGAGAAAGTGCTGGCCATTGGGAGTTTAGTGAAGGCGATTCAATCTTGTTTTAGTGGTGGTGACTGCCATTTATGCAGCTAGCTCTGTGCGCTGGGAGCTGTGCTGAGTGCTGACAGGGATGGGCTCAGTCCTTCCTCACACTGGCCCGTGAGAGAGGCCCCATTGCAGGAAGGTTCTCAGCCTTAGCACCACTGGCATTTGGGGCCAGGTCTTTTTTTTTTTTTTTTTTTTTTTAGATGGAGTCTCTCTCTGTCAATCAGGCTGGAGTACAATAGCACAGTCTCAGCTCACTGCAATCTCCGCCACCCGAGTTCAAGTGACTCTCCTGCCTCAGCGTCCTGACTAGTTGGTAGCTGGGATTACAGGCGTGTGCCACCACATCCGGCTAATTTTTGTATTTTTAATAGAGATGGGATTTCACCATATTGACCAAGATGGTCTTGAACTTCTCACCTTGTGATCCACCCACGTCGGCCTCCCAAAGTGCTGGGATTACAGGCGTGAGCCACCGTTCGTGGCCAGGGACAGGCCATTCTTTGTGTGGTGGGGCCACCCTGTGCCCTATAGGAGCTTCTCTGGCCTCCGCTCACCAGATGCCACTGACACCCCTCTCCCCAGCTATGACAACCAGAAACATCTCTAGACATTGCCAGATGTCCCCTGGGGGGCACATGCACCCCGGCTTAAGAGCTGCTGCATTTTGTGGCTGAGCTGCGCAGGCACTTCAGCTCCAGAGCCCGACATGTCATCGCTGACCTTCACTGGAGCCCAGGGTCAGAAAGGGGCAGGGGCTTTGCTTTCCTTGGGGGCCACTGAGGAGGGGAGTCCTCATGACTTGGCTCAGGAAAGACTGGGTCCCTCACCAGGTGCCCCGCACAGCACTACAGTCATGAGGCGCCCACCCAGCCCTCCACCAGCCAGCAAACAGGGTCCAGAGATGGCAGGCGGGACCTCCGCTGTGCCCCGCAGAGCCCTCCAGCTCCAGGTAGAGGCTGGACTGTGACAGCTTCAGCCTGCCTGACCCTCTGAGTCCCACACCTTCTACTGCCACAGAGGTGGGGACTGCCCACAGGGGCTGCTGGCCCATCTGCCTCCACCCCAGCCCTCGCCCATCAGTGGGGCAGAAGGCCTCAGGACCCTGTGTTCTCGCCAGGGCTCCCAAGACCCATCTTTTCTGTGCTGTGTCACTTTCAACCACTGACTCACTGGCTTGTGAACTATTTATACCCCTCGCACAAATGCTCCTCTCGCGCTCCAGCCGTCTGCGTTCGGCAGCAGCCTCAGGACACGTGGGGGAGGGGCTGGGTACAGAGCAAATGTGCAAGATTATGAGCCCAGCAGACCTAGGGTTAGAAGTTCAGCTCCCTACTTACTGTTGTGTGACCGTGGGTGGGTCACTTAACCTGTCCAAGCCTTGGTTGTAAAATAAGATTATTAGGAGGATCAAGTAAAGTAAGCAGCTCCCAGCACAAAGACAGATTTCAGCACGTGGTTGCTATTAGGTTAGGTGTTCAAAGTACACCTAACTAGAGAAGGCGACGGGAGCCGGGGAGCCTGGAAGAAGGTGCAGAAATGAGACATATTCAGGCAGGATCTCCAGCGCCCAGGACGTAGGGTTCTGGAACAGCCCCCTGTGTTGTGCTGCTGTCGCCAGCACTGTCACCCAGCCAGTTCAAGGCCTTGGGGATCACACAAGTCTTCTTTAGGTGCAGATAAACCCATTTTGGTGGGGCGAGGTGGCACATGCCTGTAATCGCAGCACTCTGGGAAGCTGAGGTGGGAAGATTGCTTGAGCCTGGGAGGTAGAGGCTGCAGTAAGCTTTGGTCGTGTCTGGGCAACTGAGCGATACCCCGTCTCAAAAAAAAAGAAAAGCCCATTTTACCAACTCCAGGAGCACTTTCCCCAGCCCCAATCTTGTCTTCCTCCTGTTCCTAGATACCGGTGGGGCAGGTGTTTGGTTGATAAGAGAGTCCAGCTGGGTAAACAGCGCCTCACTCTCTTGCACCAGGCTGTGTGCTTCAGGAACCGGTGACGCCTTCCCAGCCAGGGAACAGGCAGAGAGGCCACCTAGACTCTTACTACAAAGAGGCCAGCCGAGGAACACTTAGACTCTGCCCCCGACCCCATCCATGTCTCTGCCAGGTTGTTGATGGTAGAAAAAAGAGAACCTGAGTGTGCAGGGCGGAGGGGAGGCATCTATATCACCCGATGCCTGTTCCTGGCTTCACCACCACCCTGCCAGTCTCCACCACTCCCTGCAGGCACTGTACCACCCAGGACACACCAGGCTGCCTCCTGCGACCTCACCCTGTCTCCCGCCTCCCTCCTCTGTACCCTTGACAAAAGCAGAGACCTGCCTTAGATACCCCTTCATTCATTCACATCTTATCTCTCCATTCCACATTTCTGAGCACCTAGTGTGTGCTTTTTACCCTCCTTCCCAGTATGTAGGGCAAGCTGGGGACCCCCCGCCCGGTACAGAGGGTACTAAGTAAGAAGAGTCATTTATCATATGGAAAGAAGCCGCCTTCCACACCCACGTCACATCCCCTATTCCAGTGCTTCTCCACGGGGAGTGCTCTTACCTCCCTAGGGACATTTGACAATGTCTGGGAGACATTTTTGGCTGTCACAACTCGGGAAAGATGCTACCATAAACATCGCACAATGCACAGGGACAGCCCCTTCGGCAAGGATTTATTCTGTCCAGATTGCTTAAGGTCTGAGGTTGAGAAAACGTGTAAGGTTCTGCCACCTAGGGTGGGGCTGAGATGTCCCCCCAAGTGCCCATGGAGATGCCAGTAAGCCAGCTGGTTACAGAGGTGGTCAGTGAGTGCTCAGCTCACAGCCTGATCCACCCCGCCATGGTATTGAGAATTCCTTCTCAGCCATGCTCACACCTGTAATCCCAGCACTTTGGGAGGCCAAGGTGGGTGGATCACTTGAGGTCAGGAGTTCAAGACCAGCGTGGCCAACATGGTGAAACACTGTCTTTACTAAACATAAAAAAATTATCTGGGTGTAGTGGTGGTGCGCACCTGTAGTCCCAGCTACTTGGGAGGCTGAGGCAGGAGAATCGCTTGAACCTGGGAGGCGGAGGCTGCAGTGAGCCGAGATTGAGCCACTGCACTCCAGCCTGGGTGACAGAGTGAGACTCCATCTCAAAAAAAAAAAAAAGAAAAACAGAGAATTCCTTCTCATTGTCTGTGCCATCACATTCCGCACAGGGAGGCGGTCATTTCAGCTTCCTTGTCCAAAAGTTAGTGCTGTTCTGCATGCAGGAGGCTGCCAGGCCCTGTGGTGAGTTCCCTGTCATCAGAGGTAACCAAGCAGGAGCTAAACCATGTATGGGTCCTCTGCCTGGGCTGAGGTCCCTTCTGGCGGTGACGGGATGATATGGTTGGTAGGAGATGCCCTCTGAGCCCCTAGTCTCGTTGGACCGAAGCCTGCAGCCTCACTCACTGAGCCAGTGCCAAGATGTCCTCTCTCTTTTCACCTGCAGGTATGATGCCGGGCGGGACGGCTTCATCGACCTGATGGAGCTAAAGCTCATGATGGAGAAACTTGGGGCCCCCCAGACCCACCTGGGCCTGAAAAACATGATCAAGGAGGTCGATGAGGACTTTGACAGCAAGCTGAGCTTCCGGGAGGTAAGCCCAGTCCCCAGGGTCACTCCCCCAGTGGGGGCTTCACCTGAGGATCTGGTGGCCCAGGAGAGACCATGCCATCGAACAGCAGCTGTGAGCAGCTGCTACTTGGCTGAGTGAGGCTTCAGAGGGCCTGTTGGAGCAGGCACCAGGGAGGGTTCTGAGATGCTTTCAGGGAGGAAGAGGAAGGAGGGACATCCCATCCTTCACATAGGGAGCATATATGCCCTGCGCAGGCTCTGGGGTAGAGAAAGGCCCTGTGCTGGAAGGTTCCTAGACGCGTAGAAGGGGAGAGGCCACAGAGGGAAATCAGTGCTGTGATGCAGAGGAAGTGGGCCACGGCACCAGGTGACTTCACCCCCGGGCTCTCACTCTGAGACGGGAGCCAAGGGCAAGGCTGTGTTGCAGGGAAGGAAATGGAGGCCCCAGGCCAGACAGCAACGATACTGGACCCCAGGCAGCACAGGGTTAGGTGGGGGACTCAAGGCCCAAGTGGGGCCCAGGAGGCCTGGCAGGAAGCATGATGAAGAATGTGGGGAAGGAGAGAGGTAGCGGGGCAGGCGGAGGCATGCGAGTGGCTGGGAGGCAGGTGTGGGCAGTGCAGGGCAACAGCTTGGAGGACACGGGTTCGAATCCCTTTGACACTTTTAGGCACCGAGACTTGGGGCACGTCTTTTACTGTCTTGGAGGCTCCCTCATTCTGTCATGATACCTTTAGGACTCAATAAATGGAATGCAGAGTAGGTTCACTGGGGAACAGTGGGAGACAAAGGTAAGAGGTTGGCCGAGGCCACGTGGTCGGGAGCTGGCATGGACAGGGCAGGGCTATAGTAGCCTGGCATCCTGGGGTGCAGATGAGTCACATCACCTCCCGTCGTACAAATGGGCAGAAGCCCGGGACAGTGGGGGCCACAGGAGCGCTGAGGGGAGACCCAGCTCACTGGCCCCCAGTCCTTCTCTCCAGGGGAGGCCTGAGACTGGGGCTGGGTGCGGCCAGGGTCTCCGGCTCCCCTCCCTCCCTCCCTGACACCGCGTGCCTCTCTCCCCACTGCAGTTCCTCCTGATCTTCCGAAAGGCGGCGGCCGGGGAGCTTCAGGAGGACAGTGGGCTGTGTGTGCTGGCCCGCCTCTCCGAGATCGACGTCTCCAGTGAGGGTGTCAAGGGGGCCAAGAGCTTCTTTGAGGCCAAGGTGAGGAGCCCGAGGGGTGCCCTGACCCATGCTCCAGGACACAGGGACCCTGGGTCGGTGTGAAGTTAATACGTTCCCTTCCCGTTCCTGCTGAGGCTGCAGACGGAGATGGAGCTGACACCCTGCCAGACTGGGCCAGACCCACTCGCTCTGCCTTCTGTCCCCTCCCACTCCTGGCTGAGAGCCTTTGCAGCCGCCAGGGGGTGGATGAGGGGTGTACTCTTTGAAAAGGGGACAGAGACTACCTTCAGCTGCCCCAGCCCTGGCACACTGAGCTGCTAGCCCAGAGGACTGGGCCTTAGGAGGGAAGGGCCCAGGAGACCACAGGGCATGCCCAGAAACAGCACTGGCGTTCCAGTGTTCCCGGGAGGCACCAGCCCCAGCCTGGGAGGAAGCCTGAGGGCCCAGAGGGCACCTGCATGCACCATACCCTCCTCTTCCAGCAGATTCTCAGATGGAGGGGACACGTGTGGTCCAGTGGCTCCTGGGTCCTGCCCACCTAGGGTCCCAGTGCTCCCGCCTTGTTTCTGGTTTTTTGCTATGCTAAGAACATTCATTCCAGGGACTGCCTCCTGCCTCCCTCTGGGCTTCCGAGCAGTGGTGGAACTTTTCAGGGTTCATCAGTGGAACTGGGTGTGCCGCTGGGCTCCCCGGACAGGAAGCGGAGGATCAGGATGACAGCGGCATGAGTGGCTCCCTCTGGGCGCCCTTGCTCTGTATCAGCCGCAGGACATACGTTCTCTCTTTTAATCCTTTCAGCAACTCCATAAAATCGGAGTTGTTGGGTGCCGGGTTCTAAGTAGGAAAACGTAGGCTCAGGGAGGTGAATGAAGTGCCTGACCCAGGGTCGGAGCTGGTGAGGTCACACTGTTTGTGTTGCTGGGTAGGACTCAGCAGGAGCCTGAGCCAGAAGAGACCCCAGAAAAAGCAGCCATAGCCGGGGCTTAGGGGCTCTTCAGGGAGGATAACCCTTCCTTCACATAGGGAGCGTATATTGAGTGATTTCTGTATACCTGGCCCAGTAATCCCAGCACTTTGGGAGGCTGAGGTGGGTGGATCACTTGAGGTCAGGAGTTCGAGACCAGCCTAGCCAACATGGTGAAACCCCATCTCTACTAAAAACACAAAATATTAGCCAGGTATGGTGGCAGGTGCTCGTAGTCCCAGCTACTTGGGAGGCTGAGGCAGGAGAGTCACTTGAGCCCAGGAGGTGGAGGTTGCAGTGAGCTGAGATTGTGCCGTGGTACTCCAGCCTGGGCGACAGAGTGAGACTCCGTCTCAGAAAAAGAAAAATTTAGCCGGGTGTGGTGACGCGTGCCTCTATTCCCAGCTACTCAGGAGGCCGAGGCAGAGGTTGCGGTGAGCTGAGATCATGCCATCACACTCCAGCCTGGGCAATAGAGCAAGACTCCATCTTAAAAAAAAAAAAAAAAAAAGGCCAGGCCTGGTGGCTCACGCCTGTAATCCCAGTACTTTGGGAGTCCAAGGTGAGTGGATCACCTGAGGTCAGGAGTTCGAGACCAGCCTGGCCAACATGGTGAAAACCTGTCTCTACTAAAAAAAAACACAAAAATTAGCTGGGTGCAGTGACAGGCGCCTGTAATCCCAGCTACTTCAGAGGCTAAGGCAGGAGAATCATTTCAACTCGGGAGGTGGAGGTTGCAGTGAGCCAAGATTGCACCACTGCACTCCAGCCTGGGAGACAGAGCAAGACTCCGTCTTAAAAAAAAAAAAAAGAGAAAAAGCAGCCATAGGTAGAGCACCCCCAACACACATCGTCCAGCTCTGACCGCTCACCCCACGCCCCCACAGGTCCAGGCCATCAACGTGTCCAGCCGCTTTGAGGAAGAGATCAAGGCAGAACAGGAGGAAAGGAAGAAGCAGGCGGAGGAGATGAAGCAGCGGAAAGCGGCCTTCAAGGAGCTGCAGTCCACCTTTAAGTAGCGGGGGCTGCAGCTGACCACCCTGTCCCGGCCCCAGTGCGGTGGGCGAGGGTGGCACATGGGAGGCCGAGCCTGAATCCTTGCCTCTGTCTGACGGGACCATACTAAAAACTTAAAAATGTCTGTGATTGGAGCAAGTTCAGGGGTCTGATGGAGGTGGCCCGGCCCTCCCTGCTCCCTTCCGCTCTTCTCAAGGCCGTGACTGGCTCCCTGCCTGGCCCGGCCCTCCCTGGCAATCCCTGGGCGATCTTGCACCCATGACTGCCCCGCTGCCCGCTCCAGCACTGCCCTGGGCCCAGCTCCTGGCCCTGGGTCCTTCCCTGCCGTGTGCCTGCCCTCCATGCATCCCCTCCCCCGCACCCAGGGACCCCTGCCCTCCTCCAGCAGGCCACACTGCCCCTGGGGCCCCCTGTCAGCCCCTTCCCAGACTGGGAGACAGCAGAAGAGATAGAATCAGGGCTGCCCTCGCAAAGTGGGACCCAAGGGGCTTACTGGAGGCACCAGGGGACTCCCCCCCAGGGCCTTTTCTTCCACCTCTGCCTCTTCTATCTGCTGAAATGGGGCAGGGGGTGGGGAGCTTCTGTTCTGGTGAAGGGACCCAGGCCCCCCATGCTGACTTGGAGACCCCTAGATCTCTGGGGCCCAGCCAGGCAGGGTGTGGGGGCAGCTGTGCCAATCTACCTCACAGGCCCACCCCCTGCCAAGTATGCCATGGGATCAAGGGCAGGGAATGTTCTGGGGGTCAGAGACACTGCTCCTTAGCACCCCACCAGAATATCCCAAGGGCCCCAGGGTGCTCTGGAGAGAGGGGTGGGAGGAGGAATTGGCGCCTTCCTAGGGAAGGAAACCAGCGTCTCATCTTGATTCTCTGAGAAGCGTCCAAGAAGTGCTTTCAGTGTGTTTGCATGCACCGGGCAGTGGGCAGCGAGGGCCTGTCCAGCCCTCTCCCACCATCTTTTCCCAAGTGATGTCCACCGCCTCATCACCAGCGACCTGCCTGTCATGCCCACCCCCTCAAGGAAGCATGGGGACCCTAGCCCCCTGGTGCCTGGCACCAGACAGGTCATGGTCAGGCCCATGCCACCGGTCCTGTTCGGCCACAGCTTCCCACGTGCTCGCTGACGTACGTGTGCCCGTGTGTGGTGTCTGTTGCTGTGTTGTGAAACTGTGACCATCACTCAGTCCAAACAAGTGAGTGGCCCTCGAGGCCACAGTTATGCAACTTTCAGTGTGTGTCATAATGGCGTCACTGCTTTTTAAACTCGATAACTCTTTATTTTAGTAAAATGCCCCAGGAGTCCTCTAAGCTAGCGGACTTGCAGAGGTTTTATTTTTTGGCCTTAGAATCTGCAGAGATTAGGAGGCACCGAGCCCCATGCAGCAGCCTTGGCCCCGGATTGCGTTTGCCTTAGCGGATATGTTTATACAGATGAATATAAAAGGTTCTTTTCTTTGGGCTTTCTGCTTTTTTTTCCTCCCTTCTCACCCTCCCTTCCCCCCTAAAAAAAGCAACTTCTTCATTCTGTGGTACGATTATTTTTTTTAACTAAAAGAAGATAAAATTCTATATTCTTATGCGTGTGTGGTTCTTGATGGTGAGTGGGGAGGGAAATGACAAGGTCACTGGATGTGGGGATAGTGGTGTCAGAGCCTGGGAGGAGAGGGGACCCTGGTTGCTGTTTGACGCCCAGACACTGTCACCAGGCATGATTCTAGGCGCTTTAACTCATTTAAATCCTTGCAACCAGCCTGTGCCAGGGTGACCTTTTTATTCCTCTTTTGCAGATAAGAACAGGGAAGTGGCCGGGGGCAGTGGCTCACGCCTGTAATCCCAACACTTTGGGAGGCCGAGGCAGGTGGATCACCTGAGATCAGGAGTTCGAGACCAGCCTGACCAACATGGTGGACCCCCATTTCTCCCAAAAACACAAAAATTAGCTGCGTGTGGTAGCACATGCCTGTTATCCCAGCTACTCAGGAAGCTGAGGCAGGAGAATTGCTTGAACCTGGGAGGCAGAGGTTACAGTGAGCCAAGATAGTGCCGTTGCACTCCAGCCTGGGTGACAAAGAGAGACTCTGTCTCAAAACAAACAAACTAACAGGGAGGCCTGGAAAGTCTCCCAGAGACACAAAGGCGAGGGGGCGGCAGGAGGCAGGGCCCAGGCTGTTGAGGTCATGGCTAGCAAACCTGCCAGAAGAGCAGAGAGGAGGGGCTGCCACATGGTAGCTGGCAGCGGCATGAAGGCACTGGGGATTCTGGCTTGTGCACCCCAGTGACCCCAAGCACCCCCTGCCATGGAGACACCCAAAGTCTTGCACAGGCTGGGAAATCGCAGGGGTGGTGGGGCGGACACCAGCAGCTGTGTGTGTGTGGCTTTGGACAGATCAGGGCCCCACTGGGTCTCAGTGTCTCCATCTATTCCATGCGACAGTGGGCGAGGGTCTGGGGTCTTTCCCGGCAGAGTGTGGGAGCTGGAGTTTGGATTACGCTGGGCATCGCTGCCCCCGGGTGGCCAGGGGTGGTACTACAGCAGCCAGCATGCCTGGGGAAGACAGCATCCTTCCCTCGTGCTACCCAGGGCCTGAGACGCCGCTGTGCGCCACCACCAACTGGGGACTTTCAGTTCCGCACTGCCTTGCAAAACCCTTTCCCCAAGGGAGGAATATCCGCATCCCTGACATCCTGCTGGAAAGGGCTTCAAGAACAAGGGACAGGGACAAGGAAAGAGTGCACGGTGGCTCACACCTGTAATCCCAGCATTTTGGGAGTCCGAGGTGGAAGGATCACCTGAAGCCAGGAATTCAAGAACAGTCTGGGCAACATAGTGAGACTCAATCTCTACAAAATATAACAAATCATACTGAAAAGACAGCTCTTGACGGTGAAGGCCAAGGGCCTCTAGTCCTTGGACCGTGAGAAACCAAGGCCAGCTGTCCCATCCCAGGGCCCTCCACCAAGGGTCTCAGCCTGTAAGGGTTCCCCAGCCTTGGCCTGCACAAGACCCCCACCCCTAGCCCTGGCAGGAAGCAGGTTGAGGAGGGAAGAGACGTGGAGTGATCCTGGGACTGAGAGAGAGGACTCCTTAAAACTCTCCCGGGGCTGGGCACAGTGTTTCATGCCTGTAATCCCAGCACTCTGGGAGGACGAGACAGGAGGATCACTTCAGCCCGGTAGTTCAAGACTAGCCTGGGCAACATAGCGAGACCTCATCTCTAGAAAAAATAATTTTAAAACAACTAGCTGGGCAGCTAACTCAGGAAGCTGAGTAGGAGGATCACGTAAGCCCAGAAGTTCAAGAATACAGTGAGCTATGATCATGCCCCTGCACTCCAGCCTGGGCAACACAGCAAGACCCTGTCGCTTAACAAAAAAAAAAAAAACCAGTTTCCTTCCTCTCATGAAGCCCCCCTGCACTGAGTCCCAGCTCCAAATCCCCGTGGAACCCCCAGCCCCTCTCAGAACCATGAACCCCTCGCTGAACGCCAGCTCCTCACTGAGCCCCACAGCCCTCTCTAACCCCCAGTGCTTCCATCTGCTTTGGAGGAGAAGCCCAGCCAGACCCTCAGCTGGCCCCTTATGGGCCTCACCCCAGACATAACAGCTGCCACGCAAGAGTTCTGTCCCAGCGGCCAGAAAATCCCAGTCCTGTCAGTGACACCTGCCTCTTTTCTCAGGCTCTTACCCCACCCCACCCCTGCTTGGCATTGCTCCTCCTGAGGCCTCAGGGCACCACCTGACCACATCCCCCACCCCTTCCCATCTGCTTCTACCAAGTCGCCCATGGTTATTTTTCCAGCACAGTCTGGCCCCAAGTGGCTCAAGGACTTTGAGGTCCCAAGTCCTGGGAGACCCCACTCCAGGCCCTGAAAATCCTGGGTTTCAGCAGTGGGCCGGGGATGAATCATGGCATTCTCCCACCCTCAAGGCTTCAGATTCATTTTGGACATGGACTCTGTACAAAGGAATCGTTTCCCCCCTGCTGCCCATCAGCTTCCCACCCAGAGCGAGTCTCTTCTCACGCAGAACTCCGCACCTTGGCCCATCTATCCAAGGGAGATTATCTCCAAGGAACACTCACCCTATCCAGCAGGGAGCTCCCCAAGGCTGATTCAGACCCCCTACAAGGGTCTTATTGTCTCTATGTACCCAATCCTATCATGGAGCCTCCACACAGTAGTTGCTCAGTGAATGTGGGAGGAATGAATGAATGAGTGAATGAATGTTTTCTGTGTATATGGTATGTCAGTGCCTCACAATCTGGGCAAACAAAACAGTCACTTTTTTAAATAAGCAAGTCAGGCTGGGTGTGGTGGTTCACACCTGCAATCCCAGCAGTTTGGGAAGCCAAAGCGGATGGATCACTTGAGATTAGGATTTCCAGACTAGCCTGGCCAACATGGTGAAACCCTGGCTCTACTAAAAATACAAAAATTAGCCGGGCATGGTGGCTCATGCCTGTACCCTCGGCTACTCATGAAGCTGAGGCACAAGAATCACTTGAACTCGGGAAGCAGAGGTTGCTGTGAGCCAAGATTATGCCATAGCACTCCAGCCTGGGGGACAGAGCAAGACTCTGCCTCAATACATAAATAAATATGCAAGTTAATCCAACTTGAAGCCCTGACCACTCCCATCACAGGAAAGCCACCCTCCCAGGGCTTCCCTCCGTAGATGCCCACAGGCCTCTGGGCACTTCTTCAGTCTCGGTGATCAAGACCAGAAAATCAGGTCAGCCAACCCAGCGTCACCGGCCACTGGGCTCATGGTGACCCGTGACCGGCTGCTCCCTGCACCAGGGCTGGGGTCAGGAGGGGCTGGCACCAACCACACACGTGCCCGGAGACAGCTCCTATGCCTGTCCGCCTTTTCCAGCTAGAACAAGTTTCTCCTGGCTGCCCCAGAACACAGTTAAAGGCACCTCCAGGGCCCAGAGAATGTGCTCAGGGGGATCTACAGACCATTCTCCAATCTCTTTCTGTCTCTCTCTCAGCTCTTGGGTCTTCTAGAACCTCACAGAAAGAGGAGCCACAGAGCCTGGAGCCCATGATACCTTTAGGGGCCCACAAAAATGTTTTGATTTCTTTAAAATCAGTAGGAAAAAAATGAAAAGGATCCAAACTGGATTTCATTCATTATTAAAACCATACAACAAAACATAATTTTTATTATTTTTTGAAGGAAACAAAATTATGTTTCAGTTTTTGGAGATGGGGGGTCTCTCGCTGTTACCCAGGGTAGAATGCAGTAGCATGATCATAGCTTACTGCAGCCTCAAACTCCTGGCCTCAAGCAGTCCTCCTTCCTCAACCTCTAGAGTAGCTGGGACTACAAGCATGTGCCACCATACCCAGCTAATTTTTTAAATTCTTTTAGAGACAGGGGGCTTGTCATGTTGCCCAGGCTGGTCTCGAACTCCTAGCCTCAAGGGATTCTCTCACCTCAGCCTCCTGAGTAGCTGGGATTACAGGCAAAAGCCACCACACCCAGCCAGTTTTTAATATTTTTTTAGTGGAGAAAGGGGCCCTCGAAGGCAAACGTACTCAGTGACCAAGTCCAGTCTCAAGCCTTCTCAAAAGATCCAGATAAAAACAATAATAATAGTAACAGCAAACATTTAGACAGTCCTTACCATATGCCAGGTTCTTCTTCCAACAGCCCTAGGAGGGAGGTACCTTTTTCTTTTCTTTTTATTTTTATTTTTTTGAGACAGAGTCTCGCTCAGTCACCGAGGCTGGAGTGCGATGTCGTGATCTCAGCTCACTGAAACCTCCACCTCTCAAGTTCAAGCAATTTTCCCACCTCAGCCTCCCGAGTAGCTGAGATTACAGGCACCCACCATCACGCCCGGCTAATTTTTGTGTTTTTAGTAGAGATGGGGTTTCACTAAGTTGGCCAGGCTGGTCTTGAACTACCAACCTCAGGTGATCCACCTGACTGGGCCTCCCAAAGTGCTGGGATTAAAGGCGTGAGCCACCACGCCCAGCCCGGAGGTATCATTTTCACTCTCACTTTATAAATAAGGAAGCACAGAGAGGCTGAGTCACAACTACAAGGTCATACAGCTAGGATGCAATAGTGCTGGGATTTCCCTCCTTGATGGATACAGTCCAACCCTAAGCAAAGCACTGAACATCCCATCTTCAGCATCTGAGGCAGATTAAGGGTGACCTCAGTTTTCTCCCAGGACGATTGTTTGGTGCTGCCTTACATAAAGGGTCTTCCTGTAGATGTCTCAAAACAAGCACATTTCGCTGTAGCTGAGCAGCCGGCAACCTCCCTCCAAAAAGGTCAGTTTCTCTGTGAACCTCCAGTTAGCTAGCAATGCCACTCCACCTGGCGCCTCATTGTCAGTCCATTTGCAGCTATCTCTATGTTTGTGTACCCGTTTGAATGCATGACCCATGGCTCTGCTTGGCTCTACACATAACTAAATGCTTTATATGTATGTCATCAGTGTGTGCATATCTGTGGACATGAAGGGGCGTGTGTGTGCATGTGTGTGTGTTCATATGTCTGTGTATGTGCATGTGTGTGTATGTGCGTCCCCTGTCTGGGTATATCTGTGCATCCATGGGCATGTATACGCGGCTGAGATGCGTGCTAAGAAGTTGCTGTATCTCCCAGTATAAATTGATGAGCTCCTGCAAGGAGAAGCCCAGTTAATTCATTTTCCCAGGTTGATCAAAGGACATGAGAGAAACTGAGGCCCAGAGAGGTTGCCTTCAGACCTTCTGCCTTCAGACCCTGCTAATTTCCAAGACCTGCCACCTAGCTCAAGCCGTATCTCTGCTTATGTCCTCCGTCTCCAGGCTAGAGTGACCCTTTCCAAGGCTTGGCAACCAACAGCCCTGGGTCTGAAGCAGACTGGGCAGTAGCCACTGATACCCCTGCAGCCCACATGGTAAGCCTCCAAAATAAAACAGAAAATCCCCACAGCCTGAAGTCCCCAGATGTCCCAGGGCTGAGGCCTTGAAGTCACCACAGCCAAACAGAGCCAAACGGAGCATATTCACATTCCTTGTCTATCTTTCTTTAAAAATCCAATTTATTGATTTTTATATTGCCAAAGTAACATAGCGCTTGTTTTTAAAAAGAATTTAAGCTGTATAAAAATGTGTTTAAGTTAGAGGCCAGCCACAGTGACTCATGTCTGTAATCCCAGCATTTTGGGAGGCCGAGGCAGACAGATCACAAGGTCAGGAGTTCGAAACCAGCCTGGCCAACATGGTGAAACCCCATCTCTACTAAAAAATTACAAAAACTACCAGGCATGGTAGCATGCACCTGTAATCCCAGCTACCTGGGAGGCTGAGGCAGGAGAATTCCTTGAACTCAGGAGGCAGAGGTTGCAGTGAGCCAAGACTGTGCCGCTGCACTCTAGCATGGAACACAGAGCAAAATTCTGTCTCAAAAAAAAAAAAAAAAATTAGCTGGGCATGGTGGCTGGCGCCTATAATCCCAGCTACTCAGGAGGCTGAGGAAGAATTGCTTGAACCCAGGGGTGGAGGTTGCAGTGAGCTCAGATCATGCCACTTCACTCCAGTTTGGGCTAAAAAGCAAAACTCTGTCTCAAAAAAAAAAAGTGTAAATTAGAATCCTCCTTCACCCCCAGATAACCACTATGAATGGCAGGGTGTATAGTGTTCTGAACTCTTCCATCAGGAAAGTTTTTTTTTTTTGTTTTTTTTTTTTGAGATGGAGTCTTGCTCTATCACCCAAGCTGGAGTTCAGTGGCTCAATCTCTGCTCACTGCAATCTCCGCCTCCCAGGCTGAAGCGATTCTCCTGCCTCAGCCTCCCAAGCAGCTGGGATTACAGGCGCGTGCCACCACACCTGGCTAATTTTTGTATTTTTAGTAGAGACGGGGTTTGATCAGGCTGGTCTTGAACTCCTGAACTTGTGATCCACCCACCTAAGCCTCCCAAAATGCTGAGATTATGGCGTGAGCCATCACACCCAGCCTCAGGAAATAATTTTTAAAGTGGCCAGTGGGCCCAGCTCAGAAAACAAACTTCAAGGGGAGCTCGGTGTGAGTAGAGGGGACAAGGAACACAGAATCTAAACAGCCAGGCTGAAGCTAGGCCTTGAGGTGAATGGATCAAACCACACATTCCAAGAGATGCCCCGAATGCCAGAGGCTCTGATAGAACTTCTGTCACTCAGTGCTTTGGGCCCTCAGGCCTGCCACTGACCTTGACAATCAAGTCATAGAATCATAGGACTGAAAGAGGTCTGAGAGTTCATCTGGTCCTACTGGCCCATTTTAGAGATGGGGAAACTGAGGGCCTACAACTAAGCTGACTCCAGGAAGGAATCTGGCCAACTAAGCACCTTCCAGGGTCTCCTGAGCCTCCGCCTCCAACCACAGCCCTGGGGTTAAGGGCAGTTCACCAAGCCCGACAATTAGATGGATGAGACAGAAACAGAGCCAGGAAGCGCTCTAATAGCACTAGAAAGACAGAGAAGGAGCAGTGTGTCTCCACAGCTTGAAGCCCCAGGCTGGTGTTAGAAGCTCCGACTTCAAAATCTGGCTCTGTTGCTGCCCAGCCGTGTGACCCTAGACGGTCACTTACCCGCTGAGTCTCAGCTTCCTCACTTTTATTTTATTTTTGTAGAGACAAAGTCTTGTTCTGTCACCCGCGCTGGGATGCAGTGTGGCACAATCACGGCTCACTGCAGGCTCGAAGTCCTGGGCTCAAGCGGTCCTCCTGCCTCGGCCTCAGGAGTAGCTGGGACTACAGGCATGCGCCGCTGTGCCTGGTCCTTTCTCATCTCATCTCAGAGCAGATAACAGTATCTATTTCATGTTGTTGCAAGAATTAAGTGAGATAATACAAGAAGACCTGAGCACAATGCCTGAGACATAGTAGGTGCCCAGTAAATAACTAAAAAGAATAAGGTTGCCGGGCATGGTGGCTCACGCCTGTAATCCTAGCATTTTGGGAGGCCGGGGTGGGTAGATCACCTGAGGTCAGGAGTTCAAGACCAGCCTGGCCAACATGGTGAAACCCCATCTTAGTTTTTTTAAAAATTTTTTAAAAAAAAAGGTAGGGGCCAGACACAGTGGCTCACACCTGTAATCCTAGCACTTTGGGAGGATGAGGCAGGCAGATTGCCTGAGCTCAGGAGTTCGAGACCACCCTGGGCAACATGGTGAAACCGTGTCTCTACTAAAATACAAAAAAATTCATGGCATACATCTGTAGTCCCAGCTACTTGGGAGGCTGAGACAGGACAATCGCTTGAACTCAGGAAGTAGAGGTTATAGTGAGCCAAGACTCCAGACTAGGTGACAGAGCAGGACTCCGTCTCAAAAAATAAATAAATAAAATTTAAAATATTAGCCTGGTGTGGCTGTGGCTGTGGCTCACGCCTGTACTCCTAGCTCCGTGGGAGGTCTAGGCAGGCAGATCACAAGGTCAGGAGATCAAGACCATCCTGGCTAACATGGTGAAACCCTGTCTCTCTTAAAAATACAAGAAATTAGCCAAGCGTGGTAGCATATGCCTGTAGTCCCAGCAACTCGGGAGGCTGAGGTAGAAGAATCGCTTGAACCCCGGAGGCAGAGGTTGCAGTGAGCTGAGATAGCACCACTGCACTCCAGCCTGGGTGACAGAGCAAGACTCCATGTCAAAAAAAAAAAAAAACAGCCTGGCACGGGGGCAGGCACCTGTCATCCCAGCTACACGGGAATCACTTGAGCCCGGGAGGTGGAGGTTGCAGATTGCTGAGACTACACCACTGCACTTTAGCCTGGGTTACAGAGCACGACTCCATCTCTAATAAATAAATATGAAGTATAAGGTAGGGAGAGAGAATGAACACACATCTTGAGCAGAGTTGGGTGGGGAGTGCCAAAAAGCGCTGCACCTCAGAATTTTCTCAGGATATCTGGAAAATCCATACTTCCAAGAAAGCCCCGTCTCCTGCCCAAATTAAACAGTAACCACCCAAGGTCAAGGAAAGGGCCTTATCAGCACAGGTTTCTCTCTCCAAGGGGCGGTTCGGCCTTGACCAGGTGGATTCACCCCGCTCCTGCCTATAAGTGTGCCCCCAGCCCACCCCGACAGTCAGTCAGTCCTGAGCACCCACACCATGCTGGGCGTCACTGTCCTCGCTGCACTCTTGGCCTGCGGTAAGTGGTGGGGTGGGGCTGCTGCCAGCAGGCTGTGAGCCGGGGCTGGCCTCCAGGGCAAGGACAGGATGGCAGGGGGGCCTCTGCTCTCCAGAAAGGCGCTTTAGAGTCCCCTGTGGGTTAAGATGCTACCAACCAGCTGTGTGCCAGGCAAGCTGCAGCCTGCCTGGTAACTGTTTCCACAGCTGCAAAACAGGGAAGGTGATCCAACCTGTCCCTAGTTAGACATGAGGCGTGGAAAGCACCACGCAAGGGGTGGGGACACGAGATGCCTCATCCTGGGGTCACCCCAGGGACCACTGGGATTTGCCTTTCCCAGCACTCTCTCTCCCTTGGGGATTCTCCATTCCATCATTTTGGTGGCATTTTCCCATATTAGGAGGCCAGGGACTTGGCTTAAATGCCACTTCTTCTCTGCGGGACCCAGAAAAGTCAGCTCACCTCTCTAAATCTCACTGGCTTTTTTGGCAAAGGCAAGAACTTAATGAAGAGTCTTTCCAGCTAACAGCAGTGACAACAGTAACAATAGCAGCTCCTGTTTCCTGTGTGTTTAGTGTGTGCCAGGCGCTGTGCTAGGCCCCTAACATGTAGGAGCCAATTTCATCCTCAAAACAACCTTGAGAGGTACGGTCTATTGCCGGGCATGGTGGCTCACGCCTGTAATCCCAGTACCTTGGGAGGTCGAGGCCGGCGGATGGCTTGAGATCAGGAGTTTGAGATCAGCCTGGCCAACATGGTGAAACCCCGTCTCTACTAAAAATACAAAAATTAGCCAGGCATGGTGGTGGGCACCCGTAGTCCCAGCTACTCAGGAGGCTGAGGCAGGAGAATCACTTGAACCCAGGAGGCAGAGGTTGCAGTGAGCCAAGATCGGGCCATCGAACTCCAGCCTGGGTGACAAGAGTGAAACTCCATCCCAAAAAAAAGAAAAAAGGTAGGGTCTATTAATAGCCCCATTTTACAGATGAGGACGTCGAGGTTCAGTGCGACTCAGTGTCTTGCCGGACATCACGTGGCGGGTTAGTGGAAGAGGCAGAATTTCAGTCCACATCTGTCTTGCAGAACGGCACATGTTCTTGGCCACTCCTCAGTTTCCCGGCTGTAACAGTGGATTTAATGCTCTCTCTCTCTCACACACACACCGTGATGCAGGTGCCTAGAAAGGGACAGAAGAACACAGGTGTACCAGGCACTCACACATACACCACACATTTTTTTTTTTTTTTTTGAGATGGAGTTTTGCTCTTGTCGCCCAGGCTGGAGTGCAATGGCACGATCTCAGCTCACTGCAACCTCTGCTTCCCAGGCTCAAGCAATTCTCCTGCCTTAGCCTCCCAAATGGCTGGGATTACAGGTGTGCACCACCTGTAATTTTTGTATTTTTAGTAAAGACAGGGTTTCGCCATGTTGGTCAGGGTGGTCTCAAACTCCTGATCTCAAGTCATCCGCTCACCTGGGCCTCCCACAGTGATGGGATTACAGGCGTGAGCCAGCGCGCCCGGCCAAACACTTTCTTTTCTACGTGTTGTCTAATTCGGTTCTTAGGACAAACTAACCAGGTTAGTGTGATTCTTCCCATTTCACAGAAAGGGAAGACAAAGCCTAGAGACCTGGGTGGCTTCCCTTCAAGTCACACAGTAAAACACGAACCCCGTGTCTGCCCCGCCCCAAGTCTGTGCTCCTTCCACCTGCCCACCCTCCCAACCCTTTCCCTGTGGTCAGCCGGCCCCACTCACCGGCTCTCCTGGCCTCCTGTCTCCTCAGCCTCCAGCTGCGGGGTGCCCAGCTTCCTGCCCAACCTATCTGCCCGCGTGGTGGGAGGAGAGAATGCCCAGCCCCACAGCTGGCCCTGGCAGGTAAGCCTGTGTGGGGCTGGGAGGTAGAGATAGAGAGGGTGATGGGGTGAGGGTCCCAAGGACCCACAGGCTGACACACAGCACTCCCCACCCTCCTGCAGATCTCCCTCCAGTACCTCAAGGATGACACGTGGAAGCACACATGTGGCGGAACCTTGATTGCCAGTAACTTCGTCCTCACGGCCGCCCACTGCATCAGGTGTGCGGCGATGACGCCCTGGGACCCGGCCGTCATCCAGGGGTGGGAGCCTGACACTCTGCTTTTACTCAGCAGCTTCTCCACACTCCAGGCACTGGGCTACATAAGCTACTACTCACACCCAGTAACTCAGTTGTGCATTTATTCAGTCAAACATTTGTTGTGCATCTACTATGTGCCAGGAAACAGCAGTGAAGACAAAGTCTGTGCTCTCGAGAAGTTGATATTCTTCTGGAAGGCACAGCAGCAGACGATTAAACAAGTAAATATATAACATCTCAGGTGATAAAAAATAAGGTCTTGGCCAGGTGCAGTGGCTCATGCCAGTAATGCTAGCACTCTGGGAGGCCGAGGCAGGAGGATCACCTGAGGTCAGGAGTTCAAGACCAGCCTGGCCAACATAGTGAAACCCTGTCTCTACTAAAAATACAAAAATTAGCCAGACGTGATGGCAGGCACCTGTAATCCCAGCTACTAGGGAGGCTGAGGTAGGAGAATAGCTTGAATCCAGGAGGTGGAGGTTGCAGTAAGCCGAGATTACGCCATTGCACTCCAGCCTGGGCGACAGAGCAAGACTCCACCTCAAAAAAATAAAAAATCCAAAAATAATTCGGAAGAGGACAAACAGAATGAAGGGTTCTATTTTAAATGGGATGGCCGGGGAAGAGCTGAAAGGGGGATATTCGGGCAAATATTCGGGACATTTCAGAGAGCTGAAGGGGATATTTGGGCAAAGGCCTGAAGCAAGTGAGGGAGGAAATTATGGATCTAGGTGAAGGGTGTTCCAGGCAGCGGGAACAGCTGTGCAAAGGCTTGGAGAAGAGACCTGTCGGTGTGGTTGAGAAATAATGAGGAAGCCGCTATGGCAGGGGCAGCGTGTGCTGGAGGAGAGCGGGAGGAGGTGAGCTGGAGAGGAAATGAGGGCCGCATTGTGCAGGTCAGTGGCAGGACTTTGGCATTGACCCTGAGTAACACGGAGCTGCTGGAAGGGTTTCTGAGCAAAGGAGACCTGTGGGCTGACATATTTTTCTATATTCCATAAAAATATTTTAAATATATTTTATAAAATATATACTCACAATGTATTTCATTTTGTATATTTCATATATATATATATATATATATATATATATTTTTTTTTTTTTTTTTTTTTTGTAGAGACAGGGTTTCATTCTATAGCCCAGGCCGGAATGCAGTGGTGCCATCACGGCTCACTGCAGTCTCGATCTCCTGAGCTCAAGTGATCCTCCCACCTCAGCTTCCTGAGCAGCTGGGACTATAAGCACTCGCCCCCGCACCTTCCCAGCTAATGTTTCTTCTTCTTCTTCCTCTTCATTTTTTTTTTAAACTCAGAAGCTCAAACTTCACCATAATTTTTCCATTTTTTGTAGAGATGGGGTTTTGCCATATACCCCAGGCTGTTCTGAAACTCCTGGCCTCAAGCAGTCCTCCCGACTCGGCATCCCAAGGTGCTGGGATTACAGGAGTGAGCCACCGCGCCTGGCCTGGGATATTTTGTAACCCACACTGCTGAATTCAGAATAGACAGGAGTAGGCCAGCGCACAAGTGAGAGGCAGTTAGGTGGATGCCGCAACGTGCAGACAAGAGCGGTGGAAGCTCGGATGAGTTTATTCTCACAGCCGCCCTGGGAGTAAGTTCCAGTATTGTCTCCCTCTTACAGATGAGGGAACTGAGGCACAAGGCTACACAGCCAGGAGCAGAAAGGCCACAACATGAACCCAAGTCCCTTGACCCCAAGTCCTGGACCCTTTCCCCTCACCCTGGGAAAGGTCAGTGGGGACACTCCTTTCCCCCCAAATGAGTCCCACGAAAGCCCTGAGCTTCCTCTCTGTCCCACTGGCTGGCAGGACCAGGGGGCCACCCTGACCTGGTCCCCTTCCTTCACCCAGCAACTCCCGGACCTACCGTGTGGCCCTGGGAAAGAACAATCTGGAGGTGGAAGATGAGGAAGGATCCCTGTATGTGGGTGTGGACACCATCCATGTCCACGAGAAATGGAACTCCTTCCTGGTGCGGTGAGTAACAAACTGCCCATCCCATGGCCGCTGGGGGCAGTGCGGAAGTGGGGGGGTCCCCAAGACGGAGCCACAGAGCCTGTCCCACCCATATCTGTGTTATAAGTAAAATTTCTATGCCACAAAAAAATAGCACTTGAAGATAAATCGTTTCAGCAAGGCAGTTTACTTCTATAGAAGGGTGCGGCTCAAGGATGGAGCCATGGTGGCCACACAGCTGGACGATGCAGGGAAGGGGCACTTATGCCTGATGGTGGACACCCCTACTGCTGTGTCGTTCCCCTATTGGCTAGGGTTAGACCACACAAGCTAGACTAACCCCGATTGGCTATTTTAAAGAAAGCAGGGGTCCAAGCTGGAGTGGCAGGGTGGGTGGTTTGGTGGGAAGGACAGTTATGGGCGGGTCAGAGCAGGCAGCCAGGGGTGACCTAGGTCAAAGAAAGTAACCAGAGCAGGTGACTGGAGCAGGTGACCAGGATGAGTCAGGACGGAGCTGGGGGCTGGGGAAACAGACGTGAACTACTGATTAGAACCGGAGGAGAAGGTTGTTTACTGGACTACAAGGAAGTTAAACTTTAAAATAGAGAATTAAAGAATGAGAGAGCTGAACATACTGACATACTGATTCTTTGAAGAGAAACTTGGTTGTTCACTACATCTAACGCCTGACACCCATCCTCACCCTGGACAGCCAGCAAATGACTCTCTTACACAAAATGGCAAAATGCTAAGTGGAGACAAATACCCCTCTTATACCCTTCCTTGGCCAAGGCTCCCAGGAAGGTCCACAAGGAAAGCCCCCCACAGTGTCTCTCCAGAGGCTGGGCCTAGTGTATGCCCACACTGCAATAGACACTTTACATGCCATCTGCTATGTAATCTTCACGACACCCCTGGACAAAGAACCAAGGCTCAGAGAGGTTAAGAAATGTGTCCGAGGTCACACAGCCCACTTTGTGGCAGAACTAGGAATCAAACCAGGTCTGTCTGGGGCGGACAGCTTTTACTCCTGTAACACGAAAATATTAAAGCTGGCATCTGCAAGTGCCATCTTTGGGGATTCGAATTCTCAACTTGCTACAGCCTCTTTCTGACTGAAGCACAGCCAGCAATGGTTTGGAACACTTCCCTCCGTCTCCCTCTGTCAGCCCTTTCCCGAGGTGACAACATGTGAGAAGCAGCTATGTCGATAGGGCAAGCGGTCATGTTGGATGGTGAATCATTTATCCTGGCATCCCCAAAGGCCAAGAAGAAGCTGGCAGTTAGGATGTTTGTAAAGGACTCCTGAGCACCCTTGACCTGACTCCCAACTCACAGCCCGAGCTCCCTAGCCTGGGCTTGTGGGGCCAGGGCCCTCCTGTCCCTCACCTTCTGCACTTTGGATTCCAGCAACGACATCGCCCTCATCAAGCTTGCAGAACACGTAGAGCTGAGTGACACCATCCAGGAGGCCTGCCTGCCAGAGGAGGGCTCCCTGCTCCCTCAGGACTACCCCTGCTACGTCACTGGCTGGGGCCGCCTCTGGAGTGAGTATTGTCCTTGGCAAATCCTGAGAGCCTTCCTGAAGGAAGCAGTATGCCACCCACATTTGCCCACCACTTTCCCTTTTGCCTTCACATTTTCACATTTTTGTAAACCTTGTAACAATAACAGCTAATATTTGTTAAGCACATACCATGTGACAGGCACTCTAGCAAATGTCTCTGAGAGAGGTGGTAAGGCTTAGATGAATTAGAATTTGCCAAGTGCTCAGAACAGCAGTTGGCACACAGTGTCACATAAATAAACTAAAATAAACCATTTGTGGGGGGTGACATCTATGGTATACCATATGCCCAAATAGATCCCAGCTGCATTAAAAGTTAAATGCAAATAATGAAACTATGGGAGATGGGAGAAAATGCAGATCACTATTTAGAAAATCCTGAGGGAGAGGCCAAGCGTGGTGGCTCACGCCTGTAATGTCGGCATTTTAGGAAGCCAAGGAGGAAAGATCTCTTGAGGCCAGGAGTTCAAGACCAGCCTGAGCAACACAGTGAGACCCTGCCTCTACAAAAAAACTTCTTTAAATAGCGGTGTATGGTGGTGTGTGCCTGTAGTCCCTAACTCCTCAGGAGGCTGAGGCGAGAGGGTCTCTTGAGGGCTTTGAGGCTGCCATGAGCTATGATCTTGCCACTGCACTCCAACCTGAGCGACAGAGTGAGACCTTGCATCCAAAACAATAGAAGGAAAGAAAACAAGAAAATCTTGGGGTGAGAAAGGGTTTTTAACGTGTGACAGCAAAGGCAGAGACCTGCAGGAAATAATGACAATTAACCCCCCAGAATCCAATTTAAAGACAACTCAACTCAACGGCTGTTCCCCGAGGGCTCGGTCGCCTGCTCCCCGTCCTCTGGGATCTTGGCTGGTCTCTTGATGAAGGGCAGGTGCATGGTACTCACAGCATCTCAGCCGGCGCTCCCCTGGGTCCTGTCCCAGGCCTCTGCTCCCCGAAGGCCTGGGGAGGGGGTGGGCTGCCCAGCTGCCCGGCTGGCTCCCTGCTCACTGCCCACTCTCTCCCCAGCCAACGGCCCCATTGCTGATGAGCTGCAGCAGGGCCTGCAGCCAGTGGTGGATCATGCCACGTGCTCCAGGAGTGACTGGTGGGGCTTCAGGGTGAAGGACACCATGGTGTGCGCCGGGGGCGACGGCGTCATCTCAGCCTGCAATGTGAGTGGCTATGTTCTGCACTTTGTCCCTACTCCCGGTGGCCAAGTGGACATGGGCAAAGGAGAGTGCAATGGGCCAAACCCTTCCCCAGGAGGAGACTGAGCAAGGCCTGGCTAGGCCCAGCAGGCTCAGGGGAAGCCTATCACCCCCGAGCACTGCGGTGAGAGCGTGAGCATTGAGCTTGAGCGTCTGAGTTCAAGCCCCAGCCCCACCATTTATGAGCTGTGTAACCTTGGGAAGGCCATTGAACTTCTGACCTCAGTTTTTCCATCTGTAAAACGGAATTCTAGTAACCACTTCACAGGGTTAGGACTACGTGAGTCTAAAGGACACAGAAGAGGCATCACTGAAGTCGCTACACATATTCCTCCATGCCATTTACTCCACCAGTCCAGGGAGACCAGAACAATAAAACATCTAAGAAAATCAGGGACTGTCCTGTTTTCAAACACACGCCCCTCTCCCCATTCTTGCCCTCCTTCCTCACCTTCCCAGGCCTCCAGCACAGATGCCAGCGTCCTCACTGCTCTGAGTAGCTCACAGAGTCTTAGACGAGGTGACTGACCAGCTAGGGAAACTGAGCCACACAGAGGATTATCATCATCCCAAGATCACACAGCAAACCAAGAGTTAGTTGGACACGCCAGGGCCCCCCAGAATGAGACCAAGGCAGCCCCAAACACATTTCCTCTGCCTCCCTCACCATGGGCAGCCTGAGGCCAAAACTGTCTACTGAGGCTGAGAAAGCCAACCCAATTCCCCACCTACCCAGCCCCGCTTCCCAAGCTGCCTCTCGGGGGCCTAGTGAAGGACTGATGCCCTCCTGGTCTGATGCAGGGGGACTCGGGTGGCCCACTGAACTGCCAGTTGGAGAACAGCTCCTGGGAGGTGTTTGGCATCGTCAGCTTTGGCTCTGGGCTGGGCTGCAACACCGTGAAGAAACCTGTAGTCTACACCCGGGTGTCCGCCTACATTGACTGGATCAACGAGGTGGGTGCTGCCTCCACAGCTGTCTCTGCATCTGTCAGCCCCTCACCCTCACTCTCCCACTTCCTCATTCACTCATTCATGCACTTATTCACTCATTTATTCACTTATTCATTCATTCATGCCCTTCTCATTATGCATTTATTCATTCATGCGTTTATTCACTCATTCATTCATGCATTCATTCACTCATTCATGCATTCATTCACTCATTCACGCATTCATTCACTCATTCATGCATTTATTCACTTATTTATTCATGTCCTTATTCACTCATTCACGCATTTATTCACTCATTCATTCAGTCATTCATGCATTTATTCACTCATTCAGTGATTCATTCATACACTTAACATTCACTCTCTCTTGCAAGAAATAATGATTGAGTGCTTACAGCAGCAGGCCTTGAGTTGGGTGCCAATAAGGAAACAGTCATCAACTCCTCCATCCATTCATCCATTGCCTTCAGCAAATACTCACGTCCTCATCCAGGGTCCACACCAGTCTCCCCCCAAAACTGACTGCCTGAGGGTATAGCCCAGCAGAGGAGGGGGATAGTGTGGATGGCCACTTATCACCTTGAGGGTGGGGGAACAGAAGGGCACCCTTAGCGGGGGGTGTCCCTGCTGGGAAGAGCATGTGTTTCAAGCCCCATTTGCACAGTGGCCTGAAATGCCAAGGGGCTCAGACCCCTTGGACAGGGACAAGGCTGGCATGTAAAGGCCAGGGATTCCCCCACAGACCCACCCTCCAGGCGGAGGCTTGTACTGCCCCTGAAGGTGACACAGCCCTAGGTCCCTCACACTGATCTCTGCTCCTCCAGAAAATGCAGCTGTGATGTGTCGCTGGGAATGGCGGCAGCGAATGCCTGCAACAGCAATAAACCTCCTTTCCCTCGAGCCGCCTGGGTCTTTGATTTGCACAGTGTCTGTTGCTTCCCAGGCTCTCTGGTGCTACCCCTTTCCACACTGTGGAGCCAAAGAGACACCCCACCCAGCCAGTTTCCCACACCCCGATTAGACAGTTGGGGAAACAGAGGCGCGGGAAGAGGACCTAGGAAGGAGCCTCCTGGAGCATTCATGGGAGGCAGGAGCTGGGGATGGAGATCCCAGGGAGTCTTGTGTGAAGCCAGAGGGGATGGGAGTTAAGGACATATCAGACGCCTTCCCCACTTCACCTCACAAGCTGTGAGCAGGCGAGACCCTGATGAAATCATTTGCTTCTCTGATCCTACCTCCACTGAGGGGCCTGGCGGGTCCTCGCAGCCCCCCAGCTGCAGGTGGAAGACACAGTGTCCCCAAAAGCAGCCTCCCCCAGCCTAGAGAGGCCAGACCACAGAAGATGGCCAAAGTTCAGGGACAACCACTCCTGGGGAAGGGGCTCCCTCACAGGGAACTTCCCCACCCCCAGCCCACAGCACAGAGCCCACTGCTGCTGTTGGCCAGGGCTCTCTGCTTTGAGAAGTGTGTAGTGAGCCAGCCCCTGTGTCCAGCCCTGTGCTGGGCATGGTGAGGGTACAGGAGGAGGAGGAGACCCCAGCCCCACCCTCAGAAGACATACATTTGAAGAAGGCAATGGTTTCCACACAGAATCACAGTGGTCAGAGCTGGGTATGCTTTCACTGCATTAGACAGGTGGGGGAACTGAGGCCCAGAGAGAAAGAGTTGGGACAGCCAGCAACACCTGATCCAGGAGTCTCAGAGGGGAGAGTTCTCCTGAGGCTGACAAAAGGGCAAGAGGGGCCAGAGATGAGAGGGACCCAGTGTCCAGGCAGGGACGTGCCAGGAGGAACAGACCCTGATGATAGGGGTCTCTGGGCTGGTGTGCTCCTGGGGATGTCCTGTTCTGTGGAGGTCCCACCAGCCCAGCCTCTGGACCCCTTGCAGGAGAGCCCTCGGCTGCAGCTGCCTCACACTGGCGCAAGAGTTGTCCCTTTTCTCCACCAGACTTTGTCCCCTAGAAGTGGGGACCATGGCGTGACTCCCACACCCCCATGATGACAAGGCAAGTCTCAGGAAAGACTTGATTTACTCAACAAGTAACAGGGTCTCCAGGGAGCCCAGCACCCCCCAGACCCAGAATCCAGGGATGGCAGGATCCCAGCTGTGCAGGAGACAGACCAGTAAATAGATCATTAAATTCCCTGGAATACATTTGAAAACAGAAATACAGACCAGGAGCATAGAAATGGGACACTTGAACCAGTGCCAGTTGACGGGAGGAGTCCAGGATGGCTTCCTGGAGGTAATGATACCCAAGACTGGTGGGTTTTTTGTTTGTTTTTGAGACTGAGTCTCGCACTGTCACACAGGCTGGAGTGCAATGGTGCAATCTCGGCTCATTGCAACCTCTGCCTCCCTGGTTCACATGATTCTCCTGCCTCAGTCTCCCGAGTAGCTAGGATTACAGGCGCACACCACCACCCCTGGCTACTTTTTGGTATTTTTAGTAGAGAAAGGGTTTCACTATGTTGGCCAGATTGGTCTTGAACTCCTGACCTCATGATCCACCCGCTTCGGCCTCCCAAAATGCTGGGATTACAGGTGTGAGCCACCACTCTCGGCTGAAGCTTGGTCTTAAAATTTGACTAGGAGGTACCCAAGTTCAGAAGGTAGTTCTGTTTGCTTAATCCAAACCTCATTCCCAGCTAACTTCTTTCTTTACTTTACATTATTTTTTTTTTTCCTTTTTGAGATGGAGTCTCACTCTGATGCCCAGGCTGGAGTGCAGTGGCATGATCTCAGCTCACTGCAACCTCCGCCTCCCGGGTTTAAGGATTCTCCTGCCTTGGCTTCCCAATTAGCTGGGATTACAAGCACATGTCACCATACCCCACTAATTTTTTTTTTTTTTTTTTAACAAACCCTTGTGTCGAGGGCTGACTTTCAATAGATCACAGCCAGGGAGCTGCTCTGCTACGTACGAAACCCCGACCCAGAAGCGGGTCGTCTACGAATGGTTTAGCGCCAGGTTCCCCACGAATGTGCGTTGCGTGACGGGCGAGGGGGCGGCCGCGTTTCCGGCCGCACCCCGTTTCCCAGGACGAGGGGCACTCCGCACCGGACCCCGGTCCCGGCGCGCGGCGGGAGACGCCCCCGCGCGGGGCAGAGCGGCCCGCCAGCGGGGACAGCTGGGGACCCGCTATCCGAGGCCATCCGAGGCTCCGAGGCCAACGGAGGCCCCGCGGCGCTGCCGTATGGTTCCGCCTGGGCGGGATTCTGACTTCGAGGCGTTCAGTCATAATCCCACAGATGGTAGCTTTGCCCCATTGGCTCCTCAGCCAAGCACATACACCAAATGTCTGCGTTTTTTTTGTTTGTTTGTTTGTTTTTTTTTTAGTAGAAATGGGATTTTACCATGTTATCCAGGCTGGTCTCAAATTCCTGACCTCAGGTGACCCGCCCACCTTGGCCTCCCAAAGTACTGGGATTACAAGCATGAGCCACCATGCCCAGCCTCATTCCCAGCTATCTTCTTTTGCGTGTATCTTTATATTGGGGTTATAAATGCTAAATGCTTCTTGTCCTCAGATTCCTTGTAGTTACAGAGCTATAGGACTCCATTCTGGCCTACAATGTGTAATAATTAAATAACATCTAACATTTATCAGGCACTTAGTATGTGTCAGGCAGTGTTCTATAGGTTTTACATTATCTCAATCCCCAAAAACAACCCTATGAGGTAGGTTACTATTCACATCATGCCCATTTCACAGATGAGAAAACTGAGGCCAGAGAGGGTTGTTAGTGACTTCCCAATGTTTAACTAGCAGCTGGTGGAGCTGGGATCCAGACTTTGGTCATCTGGCTCCAGGGCCTGTGCTCTTCTGCACCACGCTCTGCTGCCCTGCAGTATAAAACATCCTCTGGAAAAACAAAATCTTTTCTGATAAGAAGAATCTGACATAGCTGATGCCACCCCTTCCCCTTCTTCTTTCCTTGAATATGGACGCAATGCCTGGAGCTGAGGCAGCCATCTTGTGGCCAAGAGAATTACAGAGATGTCAGCTTAGACCTCATCAAGCTGTAGATGCAATGCCAGCCACCATTTTCCTCCAAATGTCTTGCTATGTGAAAAAATAAATACATCTGCGTTTGTTTTAGCCACTGAAGTAGGTTTTCAGTTACTTGCTAATCAATTCACTGGGGAATAGAGGGGGTCACTTTCCAGTGGAGGGAACAGCATGAACAAAGCATAGCGACTGCTTGGAAGAGAACTCCGGTGTTGCCAGAGCATAAAGTCAGGGGCAAGGGCAGAGTGACCCATTGTCCTGGTTTCCCCGGACTGAGTTTTCCCAGACACAGGAGTTTCAATGCTAAAACTGGAACAGTCCCAGGCAAACCAAGATGGTTGGTCACCCTGGCAGGGAGGGACAAGTGACAAGGCAGAGAGGAAGCAAGTGTCCTTCACAGAGGGCGGCTAGATCTTCATGCTGAGGGCAGAAGTGGCCGCTGTGGTCCAACGTATACACGAAAGTGTCCATCTGACAGCTGTGGGGAGGGTGGTTTGGAGCCAGCAAGAGTGGAGGCAGGGAGGCCAGTGAGGAGGCTGCTGCAGCAGTCTAGGTCAGAAATAATGCAGCCTGGATGGAGGTGGTAATGAAAAGGAGAAAAGGGAGGTATTCAGTAATTACTTTTTTTTTTTTTTTTTTTAAACAGAGTCTCCCTCTGTTGCCAGGCTGGAGTGCAGTGGCGCAGTCTCAGCTCACTGCAACCTCCACCTCCCGAGTTCAAGTGATTCTCCTGCCTTAGCCTCCTGAGTAGCTAGGATTATAGGCACATATTACCATGCCCAGCTAAGTTTTGTATTTTTAATAGAGACAGAGTTTCACCATGTTGGCCAGGCTGGTCTCAATCTCTTGACTTTGTGATCCACCTGCCTCAGTCTCCCAAAGTGCTGGGATTACAGGTGTGTGCCACCACGCCCAGCCAAGTTTTGTATTTTTAGTAGAGATGGGTTTTCATCATGTTGGCCAGGACGATCTTGATCTCTTGACCTCATGATCTGCCCCCAAAGTGCTGGGGTTACAGGCATGAGCCAATGCACCCTGCCTCAGTAATTATTTAAGAGGCACAATTGCAGTGTTGAGCAGCAGGTCCCCAGCCCCACAGCTACATAAACTTCCAGGAATCTGATTAATTATCAAAACCACTATTTGTCAGGAGCCAGGCATGGTGGCATACATCTGTAGTCCCAGCTACTTGGAAGGCTGAGGCAGAAGGAATGCTTGAGCCCGGGAGTTCAAGACCAGTGTGGGCAACATAGTGATCCCCCGTCTCTACAAAAAGTACAAAAGTTAGCCAGGTGTAGTGGCATGTACCTGTGGTGGCAGCTACTTGGGAGGCTGAGACAGGAGGATCACTTGAGCCCAGGAGGTCAAGGCTGCAGTGAGCCATGATCATGCCACTGCATTCCAGCCTGGTTAACAGAGTGAAACCCTGTCTCAAAAAAAAAAAAAAAAAAAAACCACCACCCACTACAAAAATTACTATTTGTTAGCGAATACGTGGTTAAACACAAGCCACAGTTCAGTTTGTTCAACATGAGTGTAAAATTTGGCGAGGCATGTAGCTCACGTCTGTAATCCTAGCACTTTGGGAGGCCAAGGGGGTTGGATTACCTGAGGTCAGGAGATCAAGACCAGCCTGGCCAATATGTCAAAACCCCATCTCTAATAAAAATACGAAAAATTAGCTGGGCATGGTGGCAGGCACTTACAATCCCAGCTACTAGGGAGGCTGAGGCAGGAGAATGGCTTGAACCTGGGAGGGGTGGGAGGGGGGCAGGAGCGGAGGTTGCAGTGAGTGAAGATCACACGCACTCCTTCACTCCAGCCTGGGTGAAAGAGTGAAACTCCATCTCAGGAAAAAAAAAAAAAAAGAGATAAAATTCTCAGCTTTGGGGACAAGATCCACTACTGTGCCCAAGAATCAATGCCTATGTATGGTAAACAAAATATGCTTTCTGCAAAAGATGTCTATATACTAATCCCCAGAACCTGTAAACATGTTACCTTACTTGGCAAAAGGGATTTTTCAGATATGATTAAATTAAGGGTCTTGCCATGGAGTGACCATCTTGGATTATCTGGGTGGGCTCTGTGTAATCAATAAGGGTCCTTAGAGGAGGGAGACAAGAGGGTCAGGGTCAGAGAGAGATTTGAAGATGCTGCGCTGCTGGCTCTGAAGACAGAGGAAGGGGCCATGAACCAAGGAATGCAGGCAGCCTCTGGAAGCTGGTAAAGGCAAGGAAATGGATTCTTCTCTAGATCTCCAGAAAGAAACAGTCCTGCCAATACCTGGACTTTAGCCCAGTGAGACAAACTGTGGTCTTCTGACCTCCAGAACTATATAATAAATGTGTGTGTTTTTAGCCACTGTGTTTGTGATTTGCTACAACAGCAATAGGAACCGAATGCACCATCCTCGCTCCCACGTTGGAAGGCAAAATCCAAAGTGCACTGTGGTGGGTGTAGTCGGGAGGGAGAGGGAGGGGTCAGGAAGGACTCCCCGGGATCTGGCTTGGGTGACAGTAGGGATTTGTGGACTTTGTCCAAGAGGTCACAAACTGGTGGATGGAAGGGAGGGAAACTGGAAACTTAGGCATGACCCTCCCACCTCTACCTTCTGCCTGGGGGCTGGGAGGCCTAGAAAGGGCTGCTGGGAGCCCCACGAGCCACTGATCCACTAGTGTGCCACTGGGTGCCTAATAGCCATTGCGTGCCTAGCATGTATTGAGCACTTGGTAATTTCTGTTAGGCTCCACCCAAGACTTCATATATACAATCTCATTTCATCCTCATGACAACCCTAATCATCATCCCCCTTTACAGATGAGGAAACTGAGGCTTAGAGCGGTTTCAAACCTCAGCCCAGATCACACAGCTAGTAATGGGACACCACAATTTAAACCCAGGTAGTCTAACTCCAGAGCCTGTGAAACAAACAACTTGTTGTTCTGCCGTGAACCCTCAAGTCTAAGGACGCCTTCGCACACTGACCTCCTCCAGTGACCAGGGAGGGGTAGGCTGCGGGGGTGCCGAGGAGCCTCCATGAAACCGGCAATAAGCCCAGAGAGACAGAGGCTTGAGAGGAGAATGATTGCTCCCAGATGCTCACAAAAGATTTTCAGCCACCGTATCAGCTACCAGAAGCATGCCACTGCTGCCTGACAGCCAACCCCAAACTCCCAGTGGCATCCAGTGATGAGCACTTACTGCTGACACATCTGGGCCCAACTGGGGGTGCCAGGCAGCCCTGCTGATTGGGGCTGCACTCACTCGTAGCCTTAGGGGTCAGCCAGCGGTAGCTGATCCAGTGTGGGTCAGACTGGACAGCCTGTTCTGTGGGTCAGACTGGACAGCCTGGTCTCACCCACCTCCTGGGAGGGCGCTGCATGGCAAAGGGCATGGGTGCAGGGAGGGTGAGGAATCAGGGCCGTCTTGGCTAGCCACCACATTCACATTCTCTCTGACTCAAACAAGAAGCATAAACTAAGGCAGGGCAGAGGGAGGGTACTCACTGGGCTGGAGCTCTGAACTCACCGACAGGCAGTCAGTGGCCGAGTCACTTATCCTCTTTGGGCCTTAGTTTTCCCCATCTGTGAAATGAACAACTGCCCTCTCTTCTAATTAGGGAGCCAGTGAAATAACAGAGGCTTGTGAATGGGGCAGGGGGGTCGTTACTACTACTGACCTCACTTCTTGGACTCAAATCTTCCCTCTGTCTTTTTTTTTTTTTTTTTTAAAGACAGTTTCACTCTTCTTGCCCAGGCTGGAGTGCAGTTGTGCGATCTTGGCTCACAGCAACCTCCACCTCCTGGGTTCAAGCGATTCTTCTGCCTCAGCCTCCTGAGTAACTGGGATTACAGGCACCTGCCACCACGCCCAGCTAATTTTTTGTATTTTTAGTAGAGATGGGGTTTCATCATGTTGGCCAGCCTAGTCTCGAACTCTTGACCTCAGGTGATCTACCGGCCTCAGCCTCCCAAAGTGCTGTGACTAACTGAGCCCGGCCTTCCCTCTCTCTTTTTGTTCCTTCGGAGAGGAAGCCTCATTCCTAGCAGGCCTCAGGCCTCCAGCATATCCTTGGGATCCACGTCCCAGAAACTGAGTCCTATCAAGTTGAGACACAGGTTGAGTCTACAAAGATTCTCATGGCAGTGGGCCAGGGGACCACATGAAGGCAAAGAATAAACAGGCAGGATCTTCCCATCGCATCCATTTTCTGTGAAGATCAGGAGGGAAGAAAAAACTTTATATTGAAATAAACCCAGCTATATTACGAAGTCACAAAATTCAAATTAAGCGTTCAAATGAAGAATGAGACTTCCAAGATATTTTGCTATTGTGAGTGCTATGTGCTCGACCCCAGATCATCACTTCACTGCAAACTGGAGCCTGCGAACCAAATCTGTTTCGTAAATAAAGTTTTATTGGAACACGGCTACGCCCATATGGCTGCTTTTGCACTGCAACGGCCAAGTTGACTAGTTGTGACAGAGACCATATGGCCTGCTGAAATATTTACTGTCTGGCCCTTTACGCGGAAAGCTTGCCAACCGCTAAACTACTTGGATTCTTTGATGAAAAGATTTGAAGAATTCTGTGCTATTCTAATATCTGAGGCCTGCAGGTCTAAGGAATTAAGAGTAAACCTTTATTGCACAGTTACTATTCTGAGTGATCAAATCAAACTTGTTTGATTCTAACAACCCTAAGACACAAATGGTATTATTTTTTCTCTTTGATAGGTGAGGAACCCATAGAATAGAGTGAAATATGCCCTAGCCCAGTGCTTCTCAAATGTTAATACTCAGAGGAAGGAAATCATCCGGGATTATATTAAACCACAGACACTGAAGATGGAAAATTCTGCATTTCTAACCAGCAACTGAGCTATGCTGCTGCTGCTGGCCCAAGCCACACTCCGTAGAGAGGACCCAAACCATAGGCTCACTACACAGAGGCACCCGGGGCTTAAGCCCAGGCCCCCAGCCACTAAGCCACATGACTCCTCAGAGCAGTTGTTCTGAATGAGTCACAAACCCCATGAGAATTTCGCATCTGGTTGGGTGCAGTGGCTCACGCTTGTAATTCCAGCACTTTGGGAGGATGGGTGGATCACCTGAGGTCAGGAGTTCAAGACCAGCCTAGCCAACATGGTGAAACCCTGTCTCTACTAAAAATACAAAAAATTAGCCAGGCTAATTTTTTGGTGGTGGTGGCGGGTGCCTATAATCTCAGCTGCTTGGGAGGCTGAGACAGGAGAATTGCTTAACCCGGGAGGCAGAGGTTGCAGTGAGGTGAGATCATGTCATTGCACTCTAGCCTGGGCAACATAGCAAGACTCTGAGTCAAAAAAAGAAAAAGAAAAGAATTACTTATCTGCATCTCCCTGCCCCACTGAGACACCAAGGACCCAGTCCAGTATAGAACCTGACACATTACATCACTGTCAAACAACATATAAATGGAGAACTAAGCTCCAGGGAAGGTAGTGGGCTGTGGCAGCTCCGCACTCTGCCTCCTCTGCCTCTCTTTCCTCCCCTCCCAGCACAGAAGCCTGGATTTTTGTGCAGGCGCCACCCCACCGGATCCGGAAGTTCTGGGTGAAACTTCTTGGCCCAGGACCAAGGTGGGGAGACAGTGCTCCAGGCCTGGCCAATCAATGTATTGCATCCCCTCCCCTACCACAGCAATTGGCTCAGATATGGGCACATGACCTGAGGCAGGTCCAATCAGAGAGGTTGCAGGACTTCTGCAGGGAGCTACCAGAAGGCTGTCACTCACTGCAGGGGTTGAGGGGATGTGGTAATGTGGGGATGTGAGGCTGTGAGGCTACAAATCAAAATGAGAGGGGAAGGCGTGATGGGATGATTTTGCTCCCCAGGGTACATCTGGCAATGTGTGGAGACATTTTTGGTTGTGCCAACTCTGTGGGGAGGGGTAGGGACTGGCACCTAGCAGACTGGGGCCAGGGATGCTGTCACATTCCCTCAATGCACAGGACAGAGACACGGCCCTCATAACAAATAATCATCCCGCCCAAAATGTCAACACTGCTGCAGTTGAGGAACTCTGGACCAGAGATGCTGCAGTGATCTTGTCCCCAAGGAAGGGAGAACCTGGAGCAGCCACAGGCCACTTAACGGAGCCTGAGATGAGATCTCAAAGCAGAAGGCAGAAGGAAAAGATGAAGAAAAGCCAAGTCCAGGACCATCACCAGGGCCTTGAATCCAGCTCTGCTCCTAGACTTTGCCATTTTGTGGCCCAGTGAATGACCTTTTGGCTTAAGCACAACTGAGTGAAGTTTTGTGTCACTTTCCAATCCTGACAGCGGCCGAGCACGGTGGCTCACACCTGTAATCCCAGCACTTTGGGGGGCTGAGGCAGGTAGATCACCTGAGGACAGGAGTTAGAGACCAGCCTGACCAACATGGTAAAACCTCATCTCTATTTAAAAAATACAAAATTAGCCAGGTGTGGTAGCGGGCACCTGTAATCCCAGCTACCCGGGAGGCTAAGGCAGGAGAATCGCTTCAACCCAGGAGGTGGAGGGTGCAGTGAGCTGAGATCACGCCACTGCATTCCAGCTTCGGTGACAGAGCGAGACTCGGTCTCAAAAAAAAAAAAAAAAAAAAAATCCTATAGCAATGTGGTGGAACAGACCGAGAATCTGTTCCTCTCTGTTTGTAGACTGGCACCCCAGGCCGGAAATCCTGTGGAACTGGCCCAAGGTCACACAGCAAATTCACAGCAGGTGTTTGTTCAGTGGCCTCATACAGGACAAACTTTAGTTTTATATTAAAACAAACAAAGAGACAGAGCAGAATGCCAAATTCACATGAACTTTTAAGATAAAATATGAAGCTTAAGTGGCCAGGTGCAGTGGCTCATGCCTATAATCCTAGTACTTTGGGAGGCTAAGGCAGGCGGATCATGAGGTCAGGAGTTTAAGACCAGCCTGACCAATATGGTGAAACTCCGTCTCTACTAAAAAACATATATAAAAATTAGCAGGGCATAGTGGCGCGAGCTGTAGTTCCAGCTACTTGGGAGGCTGAGGCAGGGGAATAACTTAAGCCCGGGTGGCAGAGGTTGCAGTGAGCCAAGATTGCACCACTGCACTCCACCCTGGGCAACAGAATGAGACTCCATCTCAAAAAAAAAAAAAATGAGGCTTAAGAAACAGTTGGTTGCTGCAGTGACTGATACAGACCATAAATGAGTCCAAACTGTTACAGGGAGTATGGGATGGAGTTGGGACTGGAACCCACGTCTTCTGACACCCAGTCCAAGGGATTCTGCCCCCTTGACCAATCTTTCTCACCTTTGTATGATCCGAGAGAGAGAGAGATTACAGAATTCTTTCCCACCGATTTCCTTACCCATACAACAATCCTGCAATCCAGGCCTGGATGGTTATCTAGGAAACTAAAGCCCGGAAGATAAGTGGCTTGTCCAGACCACACACTCAAAATTGATGGATCAAAGACTTGAATTCAAGTCTTAAGAGTTGAAGTCCGGCCAGGCATGATGGCTCAGGCCTGTAATCCCTACACTTTGGGAGGCTGAGGCAGGCGGATCATCTGAGATCAGGAATTCAAAACCAGCCTGGCCAACATGGTAAAACCCCATCTCTACTAAAAATACAGAATTTAGCCAGACATGGTGGCGGATGCCTGTAATCCCTGCTACTCAGGAGCCTGACACACGAGAATTGCTTGAACCCAGAAGGCAGAGGTTGCAGCGAGCAGAGAGCAGTGAGCACCACTGGGTAACAGAGAGAGACCCCATCTCACACACACACAAAGAAGAGTTGAATTTTACTGTCCCTTCTGCTTTTTTGACTGGGACAAAAACTAGAGTTTGTGATCACAGAGCAGAGTTTTCTCATCAGCATCAGGGCCCATCTGGCACTGTGCTCTTCCAAAAGGCAAAGAGAGTAAAGGCCTAGGGAAGAACAAGAAAGTCTACCGGAAAAGCTTGCTCCCTCCACGCTTCCCCCAATACACGTTGAAATCCTAGGAGGTGAGGCAGGATGCTGTCCCCTGTGGCGTCAGGTCGTGGGCTTTGGAATCAGACCAACCTGGTTCGAATCCCCATTCTGCCACTTAGAAGCTGTATGGTCTTGGGCAAGTCACTTTACCTCTCTGAAGCTCAGCTTCCTCCTGTGAAATAAGAAAGAAGCCTCTTGGCAGGGTTTCCTGAGGCTTAGATTAAATAAGGAGTGTGAGTGCATCTGACAGCTGTGTGATGCTGGGAGTATCTGCCTGCCTTTTTTGTTTGTTCCCCTTCTGAAGAAACTTCTGTTTTCACCCTATTTGGGAGATGACATTATTAGAGAAGTGCAAACCGCTATTCTCTTGGAAGAGGACAATAAGATGCATCTGTCACCCAGGCTGTGGTGGCTCAATCACAGCTCACTGCAGCCTTGACTGCCCAGGCTCAAGTGATCCTCTTGTCTCAGCCTCTGGAGTAGCTGGAGCCACATATGTGTGCTACCACGCCTGGCTAACTTTAAAAAAAATTGTAGTGACAGGGAGTCTCACTAAGTTGTCCAGCCTAGTTTTTTGTTTTTTTGTTTTTGAGATGGAGTCTCACTCTGTTCCCCAGACTAGAGTGCAGTGGCTTGATCTCGACTCACTGCAACCTGCACCTCCGAGGTTCAAGCGATTCTCCTGCCTCAGGTGCTCGAATAGCTGGGAATACAAGCACCCACCACTACACCCAGCTAATTTTTTGTATTTTTAGTAGAGACGGTGTTTCCCCATGTTGGCCAGGCTGGTCTTGAACTCCTGGCCTCAGGTGATCCACACAGCTTGGCCTCCCAAAGTTCTGGGATTACAGGAGTGAGCCACCGTGCCCAGCCATAAAGTGCATTTTGATCCACCCGATGAAGCCCTCCTCTGCCGGCATTCTGCTTTGTGCCATCATTAGGGCGGCCAGACCCCAACTGTGCTGGTCTGCCTGGCCGTCCCTATGTGTGCACCTTCCCCACATTCTACAAATCCTTACCACAGTGTTGTGGAACACACTGGGCACAGGTCTCTCTCCCTGTTTCACAGATGGGTCTAGAGACGTACCTGACTCAACAAGGTCACACTGCAAGCCCTGGCATGGCCTAGAACAGGTTTTCTCAGCCTCAACACCACCGACATTTGGGACAGGGCAAGTCCTATTGTCCAGTGCATTGTAAGATGTTTAGCAGCAGTTCTGCTCTCTGCCCACCCGATACCAACAATACATCAACCCCAAAATGTCTCCAGACACTGCCAAATGTCTCCTGGTGGGCTGAACCAGCCCCACTGAGAAATACTGCGTTAGAACGCTGTGAGTTCAGCATGCCAACCTAATCTTTTCATTGAAAACACAAATCCTGGCCAGGCATGGTGGCTCACACCTGTAATCCCAGCCCTTTGGGAGGCAAGGTGGGTGGGTCAGTTGAGGCCGGGAGTTCAATACCAGCCTGGTCAACATGATGAAACCCCATCTCTACTAAAAATACAAAATTTAGCCAGGCGTGGTGGCACACACCTAAAATCCCAGCTACTTGGGAGGCTGAGGTGGGAGAATCACTTGAACCCAGGAGGCAGAGGTTGCCGTGAGCCGAGATCATGCCACCACACTCCAGTCTGGCGACAGAGCGAGACTCCATCTCAAAAAGAAAAAAGAAGAAAAAGAAAGAAAACACAACTCCTCTCCTCAATCTTACCCGGGGCGCGGTGGGGGTGGAGAGACACACTCCAAGGACCAACAATTAGTATGTTTCTTCCTTCCCTAACACATAACTTAATCGCTTCGAAACAGATGGAACCCATATTCCAATATGTACCTTTGGCATCTTTTTCGAAGTATTTCTAGGGGGACAGTTGGCAGAAAATGAAAAAAAAAATATTTGGACACAAACTCTTTTTTCGATTAGGCTTTGAGAAAATCCCCATCTTGTGTGCTCCTAGTATATCTCTCACTGATAAGTTCGCTCATAAATCCAGGGCCTTATCTAGGGCCACACTTACAGAACTCCCACGGACACACCATGATTAGGACCCTACTGCTATCCGCTTTGGTGGCTGGAGGTAAGCCCTGTCACTCAGAGTCACTGGTTTCCCATCCCCTTGTAGCGCTGGGCATGGGATCTTTCTGTCCTCCCCTCTCACCCTCTCCCAACTCCTACTGCATTCAGACCTATATTTATAAGAAAACTGGAATGGAGTTTCAAAGAATTGGAGCAAAGAACAAGATTCTCTGACCTCTTGGGATCCTTCCAGAACAAAGGTTTTCTATTTAGGAGTTCAGAATGCAGCAAGTGTAGTTTACACTGTGCAGGTTGCTGCTTCCTAGACTTGAGACCCTTTCTCTTTTCACAGCCCTCGGTTGTGGGGTCCCCACTTACCAGCCCGACGTGTCTAGGGTGGTTGGAGGTGAAGATGCGAGGTCCAACAGCTGGCCCTGGCAGGTGAGTTGACCACCCTGTACTTCCTCCCTCCCTGCCCCCTCCCTTTACATCCCACTCTGCCCTTCCACCATGGGGTCTATTGTGCTGGCAAAAGTGAGGATTAATGGGGACTCAGAGAGCAGCACAGGCAACTTCACCAATAAGATACATTCGCGGCTGGGCGCAGTGACTCATGCCTATTATCCCAGCATTCTGGGAAGCCGAGGTGAACAGATCACCTGAAGTCAGGAGTTCGAGACCAGCCTGGCCAACGTGGTGAAACCCGCCTCTACTAATAACACAAAATTAGCCGGGTGTGGTGGTGCACGCCTGTAATCCCAGCAACTCGGGAGGCTGAGGCAGGAGAAACGCTTGAACCCAGGAGGCAGAGTTTGCAATGAGTTGAAATTGCACCACTGCACTCCAGCCTGGGTGACAAAGCAAGATTCCGTCTCAAAAACAAAAAAAAAAGATACATTTCTGTGGCCTTGGCCAACCTTGGGAGTGGAGGGAGAGCTGTCCCCTTCCCACTGCTCATATGCAGATTTACAAAGATAGTATTACTCCATTAACCAATCAGAGGCTTGCTTATAAATGTACCATTATCCTATGAACCATTCAAGACAACCTATGCAGATATTCCTTGCTTTAAGGAACCAATCAGTGCTATTTTTGCAGATTAATCTTTAACTATAGGCAAATCAATGTTACCAGTGAATATAAATGTTTTCTTAAGTTGATATAATCATAGTGATGTCAAGACTAGACTGCCGAGTGGGATATAGGCACAATTACTAAGACGTGTTAACGGTAGGAATTTCAAGAGAAATCTGTGAAGTTTACGTTGACATAAACAAATATAGTAAAATCTCATTTATCTGATGTAATTGGAAAGAGTAATTGAAAAGTTGGTTATAAAGAAATTATTTTAAATCAAACATATGCTGTAAACATTTTATTTTACACTATGTAAATATATATTCACCAATGTTGAGTTTTTAACTTTTTCATATAAACCACTTCCCATAATATCTCATCTATGAGTCCATTTCTTTAAAGCAGAGCAGTAACTTTGAGACGTTCACAAAGCAATCTAAGTTATGAGCCCATTCATACTTTTACGACATCCCCCCCCCAATCTTTCAATTTTCTCACAGACGCTAATTCAAGAGCAATTTTTTAAGAATCATGGTTATTGGGCCAGGCGTGGTGGCTCACACCTGTAATCCCAGCATTTTGGGAGGCCGAGGCAGGTGGATCACGAGGTCAGGAGATCGAAACCATCCTGGCCCACATGGTAACACCCCATCTCTACTAAAAATACAAAAATTAGCCAGTTGTGGTGGCACCCACCTGTAGTCCCAGCTACTCGGGAGGCTGAGGCAGGAGAATTGCTTGAACCTGGGAGGTGGAGGTTTCAGTGAGCTGAGATTGCGCCACTGCACTCCAGCCTGGGTGACAGAGCAAAACTCTATGTCAAAAGAAAAAAAAAAAATCATAAAACCAGTCTCTTCCAAAGATTTAACTTTGTTTCCATATAAATCACAACTCTCTTTCTGAACTCACATTTCACTGGTTACATGTTTAATTAAATTTCATTATTGCAAGCATAATTGACATAAACTGCTTTGGGAGAAAACCCAGCTGAATCAGGATGAGTTTCTAACTTACGTAGGAAGAGCAACTAGCAGCCCACTAGCCTTAAGCATTCAGAGTGACCTACGCAGCAGCCACTGTGTTTATAGAGGCCAGCATTCATTCACCTGCTCCTTGATTAAGAGACTGTCGGCGCGGTGGCTCACGCCTGTAATCCCAGCACTTTGGGAGGCCAAGGCGGGTGGATCACGAGGTCAAGAGATCGAGACCATCCTGGTCAACATGGTGAAACCCCGTCTCTACTAAAAATACAAAAATTAGCTGGGCATGGTGGCACGTGCCTGTAGTCCCAGCTACTTGGGAGGTTGAGGCAGGAGAATTGCTTGAACCCAGGAGGCGGAGGTTGCAGTGAGCCGAGATCGCGCCATTGCACTCCAGCCTGGGTAACCAGCGAAACTCTGTCTCAAAAAAAAAAAAAAAAGAGACTGTCAATGATAGACCAGGCATGGCAGCTCATGCCTGTAATCCCAGCACTTTGGGAGGCCGAGGTGGGTGGATCACCTGAGGTCAGGAGTTTGAGACCAGCCTGGTCAACATGGTGAAACCCCGTCTCTGCCAAAAATACAAAAATTAGCTGGGCATGGTAGCAGGCACATGTAGTCCCAGTGACTTGGGAGGCTGAGGCACAAGAATCACTTGAACCCGGGAGGCGGGGGTTGCAGTGAGCCAAGATTGTACCTCTGCACTCCAGCCTGGGTGATAGAGTGAGACTCAGTCTAAAAAAAAAAAATTGTCAATGATAGAATGATGTCAGATATTTCACAATTTTTTCTTTTTTTGAGATAGGGTCTTGCTCTGTCACCCAGGCTGGAGTGCAGTGGCACAATCATAGCTCACTGCAGCCTCAAACTCCTGGATTCCAGCTATCCACCTGCCTCAGCCTCCCAAAGTGCTGGGATTATAGGTGCCCACCACTGTGCTCAGCCATAGTGATTTTTTGTTTTTTTTTTTTTTTTTTTTTGAGACAGGGTCTCACTCTGTCTCCAGGCTGGAGTACAGTGGGTGGTAAAACATGGCTCACTGCGGCCTCAAACTCCTGGATTCCAGCTATCCACCTGCCTCAGCCTCCCAAAGTGCTGGGATTATAGGTGCCCACCACTGTGCTCAGCCATAGTGATTTTTTTTTTTTTTTTTTTTTTTTTTGAGACAGGGTCTCACTCTGTCTCCAGGCTGGAGTACAGTGGGTGGTAAAACATGGCTCACTGTGGCCTCAAACTCCTAGGCTCAAGTGATTCTCCCACTTCAGCCTCCCTACCAGCTGAGACCACAGGTGCCTGCCACCACACCCAGCTAATATTTTTTTTTAAATGGGGTCTCACTATGTTTCCCAGGCTGGTTGTGAACGCCTGGGCTCAAATTATCCTCCTGCCTCAGATCCCCAATGTGCTTGGATTACAGGCATGAGCCACTGAACCCAGCCTCACAGTTTATATACCTGGCTTTATGTACTTCTGCCTTTGCTCTTCTCACAGTCCCTCAGTACTTCTTCCCCGGGAATTTGGAAGAAGGGCCACAGTCCCTCTGCTCCTGGACCCCATAGCATGGGGCACACTTGTGCTGAGAACTAATCATTGCTGCCTACAAAAATACCTCCTCCCTCTCCTGCACAGAGGTGTTACTGCCTTGAGGACCAGCAATGTTAGTCTTTGAAGAGTCCCTACACTTCGTGCTTCTGTTTCCCTGGGAAAATCTTTTTACTTAGATGATAGGCAGGTCTAGCTGGGTGGGGACTCGGAGGAGGCGAGTAGGACCTTCACTCTGGGGGCAGATTTTAAGGGGGTAGCACAAAACTTAGCAGCCAGCCAGGCACAGTGGCCCACACCTGTTATCCCAGCTATTCAGGTGATGGGGCAGAAGGACTGCTTGAGCCCAAGAGTTTGAGGCCAGCCTGGGCAACATAGCCAACCAATCTCAAAAAAAACACATTTTTTTTTTCTTAAAAAAAAACACCTTACTAACCAAAATGGATAATTTTTTGATGCAGTTTTTGTTGTTGTTGTTGTTTTCCTGGAGCCAGCATCTCACTCTGTCACCCAGGCTGGAGTGCAGTGGCACAATCTTGGCTCACTGCAACCTCCACCTCCTGGGTTCAAGTGATTCTCCTGCCTTCTGCCTCCCAAGTAGCTGGGATTGCTGGCATGCGCCACCATGCCCAGCTAATTTTTGTATTTTTAGTAGAGACAGGGTCTCACCACGTTGGCCAGGCTGTCATCAAATTCCTAGCCTCAAGTAATCTGCCCACCTCGGCCTCCCAAAGTGCTGGGATTACAGGCATGAGCCAGCACATCCGGCCCATACCACTTTAAAATTCTACCCTACACTCGTTAAACTGTCAACCTAAACAGAAACCTTTTTTTTTTTTGAGACAGAGTCTTACTCTGTTGCCCAGGCTGGAGGGCAGTGGCACCATCTCAGCTCACTGTAACCTCTTCCTCCCAGGTTCAAATGATTCTCCTGCCTCAGCCTCCTGAGTAGCCACTGTGCCCAGCCCAGAAACCATTTTTTTACCTAAAAAAAAATGTGAGGGGCTGGGGGACAGGGAAGTAAAGTCCACTTATGCAGCCTCATGTTCCTATGAGTGAATTTGGCCTTCAGGGAGAAATTGACCAGCAAGAGATAAGATCACTGCCCCTGGTGATCTCTTTCATTCTATTCATTCACTTATTCACTCGCTTACTCAATCAGTAAGCATTTGTTAAGGACCCAGTATGTACCAGGCACTATTCTAGGTTCCTAGCACATAGCAGTGGGGGGAAATATTCATGAAGTCTTTATTAAAGTGGAGGAGAGGCCAGCCGCAGTGGTTAACACCTAAAATCCCAGTACTTTTGGAGGGCAAGGTGGATGGATCACCTCAGGTCAGGAATTTGAGACCAGCCTGGCTAACATGGCGAAACCCCATCTCTACTAAAAATATAAAAAAATTAGCCAGGCATGGTGGCAGCCACCTGTAATCTCAGCTACTCTGGTGGCTGAAGCAGGAGAATTGCTTGAACCCAGGAGACAAAGGTTGCAGTGAGCTGAGATCATGCCACTGCACTCCAACCTGGACGACAAAACACAACTCCATCTCAAAAAATAAAATAAAGTGGAGGCGTGAGACAGTAAACAGCTGAATGGGTAAAGTCATAACACACCAGGAAATGAGAGATACTAATGATGAAGAGTAAAGCAGGGCTAGAGGAAGGAGACGAGTGTGTCTGTGTGTGCATATGTACATGAGTATGCGTGTATGCGTGTGTGCACACTGTTTGGGATGGCGTGGTCATAGAAGGCCTCATGAAGAAGGTAACCTTGAGTAGAGACATACAGGATGTGAAGGGAAGAGCTACGCCGACATTTGTGAGAATATTCCAGGCAGGAGGGAGAGCCAGTGCAAAGGCCCTGAGGCGGAAGCTGGTTTGGTGTATTTGAAGAACTGCGTGGAAGTCAGTGTGATTGTAGGAGGGTGGAAGCCTATGAGGTCAAAGAGACCACGGAGGGCCTAGTAGGTCATCAGATAGTTTTAGGTTTTACAAACTGTAAAGGGGGAGCCACTGGAGGGCCTGAGCAGAGAAGAGACGTCGTCTGACTTACATTCGAAAAGGATCATTCTGGCTGCTGTGTTGAGAAAATGTAGGTGGGAGGAGAAAGAAGAAATGAGAGACGGCTAGGCACAGTGGCTCACGCCTGTCATCCCAGCACTTTGGGAGGCCGAAGTGGGCGGATCATGAGGTCAGGAGATTGAGACCATCCTGGCCAACATGGTGAAATCTCGTCTCTACGAAAAATCAAAAATTAGCCTGGTGTGGTGGTACGTGCCTGTAATCCCAGCTACTCGGGAGACTGAGGCAGGAGAATCACTTGAACCAGGGAGGTGGAGGTTGCAGTGAGCTGAGATGGTGCCACTGCACTCCAGCCTGGGTGACAGAGCAAGACTCCATCTCAAAGTAAAAAAACAGAGAGATGAGAGACTAGAGAGCTGGGTGCGGTGGCTCACGCCTGTAATCCTAGCACTTTGGGAGGCTGAGGTGGGTGGATCACCTGAGGTCAGGAGTTCAAGACCAGCCTGGCCATCATGGTGAAACCCCATCTTTAAAAAAAAAAAAAGAAAGAAAGAAAAAGAGAGACTAGAGTGATCATCCAGGAGAGAGGATGACTGGGACACACAGTTGAGGTAGTGACCAAGGGCTGGCAACCACTCCACATATTCCCAGGGTAGAGCAGATGGGATTTGCTGACAGACTTAAACGAGGGATAAGAAAGAAAGAGAGGAGCCAAAGAGGACGCCAAGGTTTCTGGCCTGAGCAGCAACGGAGGGGCCGCTGACTGTGAGAGAGGAGCCTGGGGAAAGACCACATCCGGGATAATCAAGAGTTTTGTTTTGGACATATTAAACTGGAGGGGGCTCAGGAAAAAGCGCCCAAGGAGGGAAAGATCCCAACCAATCCAGTTGCAGAAAGATGTTCAGAACAGGTTTGCTTTTGTATTTTTGGTTTTTTTGTTTTGTTTTTGAGATGGAGTCTCACTCTGTCACCCAGGCTGGAGTGCAATGGCGCCATCTCAGCTCACCGCAACCTCTGCCTCCCGGGTTCAAGAGATTCTCCTGCCTCAGCCTCTTGAGTAACTGGGATTACAGGCACCCACCACCACACCCAGCTAATTTTTGTATTTATAGTAGAGATGGGGTTTCACCATGTCAGTCACACTGGTCTTGAACTCCTGACCTCGTGATCCTCCTGCCTCAGCATCCCAAAGTGCTGGGATTACAGGCACGAGACATTGTGCCCAGCCATATTTTTGTTTTTGAGATGGAGTCTTGCTCTTATCATCCAGGCTGGAGTGCAATGGCACGATCTCAGCTCACTGCAACGTCAGTCTCCCGGGTTCAAGCAATTCCCCTGCCTCAGCCTCCCAAGTAGCTGGGATTACAGACACCCACCATCACGCCTGGCTGATTTTTGTATTTTTAGTAGAGACAGGGTTTAACCATGTTTGCCAGGCCAGTCTCAAACTCCTGACCTCATGATCCACCCACATCGGCTTCCCAAAGTGCTGGGAATACAGGCATGAGGCACCACGCCCAGCAGAGCAGTTATTTTTTAATAGTCTATTTAAGTTTGTTTGTTTGTTTGTTTTTTAAAGATGGGGTTTCACCCTGTTGGTCAGGCTGGTCTTGAACTACTGACCTCAGGTGATCCGCCCGCCTTGGCCTCCAAAGTGCTTGGATTACAGGCGTGAGCCACCGCGCCCGGCCAAGTTTTTTATTTTTTATGCCAGATTTTTTGCATTAATTTTGTTCTTGCTTTCTGTTTGGGGGTAGGGCAGAGCAGAGACAGGCCCTTGCTCTGTCACCCAAGGTGAGCACAGTGCACTCACAGCTCACTGCTGCCTAGACTTTCCAAGATCAAGCAATCCTCCCACCTCAGCCTCCTGAGTAGCTGAGACTACAGGTGAGCAGCACCACGCCCAGCTAATTTTTATTTTTGAATTGTTTTGATAGAGTCAAGTTTTTTCTATGGTACCCAGGCTGGTTCACAAACTCCTGGGCTCAAGCAATCCTTCCACCTCGGCCTCCTGAGTAGCTGGGACTACAGGCATGCACCCACACCCAGTGGCTAATTTTGGGGTTTTTTTGTTTTGGTTTTTGAGACAGAATCTCGCTCTGATTCTAGCCCAGGCTAGAGTGCAGTGATGCAGTCTCGGCTCACTGCAACCTCCACCTCCCAGTTTCAAGCAATTCTCCTGCCTCAGCCTCCTGAGTAGCTGGGACTACAGGTGCCCGCCACCACGCCCAGCTAATTTTTGTAACTTTAGTAGAGGTGGGATTTCACCATATTGGCCAGGCTGGTCTCAAACTCCTGACCTCAGGTGATCTACCCACCTCGGCCTCCCAAAGTGCTGGGATCACAGGTGTGAGCCACTGCATCTGGCCAGGATGTTTTTTTGTAGAGACAATGCATTAGTGCATTCTCACATTGCTAATAAAGGCATACCTGAGAATGGGTAATTTATAAAGGAAAGAGGTTTAACTGACTCACAGCTCAGCTTGGCTGTAGAGGCCTCAGGAAATTACAATCATGGCAGAAGGGAAAGGAAATACATCCTCCTTCACACAGCAGCAGCAAGGAGAAGTGCAGAGCAAAAGGGCTGGGGAAGCCCCTTATAAAACCATCAGATCTCGTGAGAACTCCTCACTATCACGAGAACAGCATGAGGGTAACCACCCTCATGATTCAATTACCTCTCACTAGGTCCCTCCCATGACATGTGGGGATTATGGGAACTACAACTGAAGATGAGATTCGGGTGGGGACACAGCCAAACCACATCAGACGGGATTTGGCCACATTGCCCAGGCTGGTCTCAAACCCCTGAGCTCAACCAGTCCTCCTGCATTGGCCTCCCAAAGTGTTGGGATTATAGTCATGAACTACTGTGCCTGGCCTGATTTTTTTTAATATACATTGCATTAAAATGTATTTTTATCTTGATGGCTGAGGTTTTAGGTGTCTCTTTAAGTTTTGCACCTGAGGCGAATGCCTCACTCCCCCTTACCCTTGTCCCAGCCCTGTTCTTGGGAAGCTGGAGTGCAGGAAGGCCCTGCTCTTTCAGCCACAGCCACAGAGCTCCTGTGCTTCTCCCCAGGCCTCTCTGCAGTACAGCTCCAACGGCCAGTGGCACCACACCTGCGGAGGGTCTCTGATAGCCAACAACTGGGTCCTGACAGCTGCCCACTGCATCAGGTAACTGCCATTCCCCGGGCGCTTGGCCTGCTCACCAGCTGGTGCCCATTTCTGAGCTGGGGGCTCAAATGAACCACGCTACGTAAAGGAGGCTTGCAAATAACCACTTGCCTGGCCGAGTCACAAGCTGTAGTCAGTCGATGGCTCAGTGTGCTGGCCCACTGATGTCAGTACATGGCAGGGATGGACCATCCTGTGCCAGGTACTGAGGGAGGAGGAGGAGCAAGGGAAGGCCCAACCTCTGCCCGCTTGGAGAGACTAAATGTGGCCTCTGGATCTGGAATTGGGTTCCCTTGAACAACTTAACTCACTTCTCAAAGCTTCAATACCATCATCTGCAGAAAATGAGGTAATAGAATTTAGCGTGGATTCAATGAGTTGATTTACTAAAGGGCCTGGCACTTAGTAAGTGCTCAGTGAAAGCTAATTCTAAATTATAGACGAATTATAAAGGCCCACAAGGTGCTGCAACGTTGTTCACTGATCCTCCTTTGTCCGTGACCTCTGCTCACCACAGCTGGATCTCACTGGAGTTTCTGCGGGGTCAGTGTGACTCTCTACCCGGAGTGATCCCTTCTCCCATCTAATTTATAAGGCACTCTGTGAGTTCTGGGGAAATAATGGAGGCCTACAGTCAGGAGTCCTGGCTTCCAGTTCTGGTTTCTCTCTAACTGTGGGACTCTGGGCCAGTTATTCCTCTGTGGGCCTCAGTTTCCCTATCTGCAAAGGAAAGGTAGGGACACTTTCCTTGAAGGCAAATGACTCCTGTTTTCTCTGTGTTCATTTCATTCCCTCCATAATACTATAATGTTTGTTATTACATTTTTTATTTTATGTTGTAATTTATAGTTAGTGCAGTAACAATTATGTGATCATAGTTCTTATGTTGTATAGTCTCTATTGTTATTAACTGATGGCCCGGGGAGGAAAGATCCCCAAGTCCCACCTACTGGCTCACACAGCGGCCAGTCACTCGGATCTATCCCCAGCATTATCTAAAGCCAGGCCTCTGGAGGTGACCCTCTCCCTGGGCCCCGCTTTCTCCCAGCTCCTCCAGGACCTACCGCGTGGTGCTGGGCCGGCAAAACCTCTCCACTGAGGAGACCGGCTCGCTGGCCGTCAAGGTCTCTACGATTGTGGTGCACGAGGACTGGAACTCCAACCAGCTCTCCAAAGGGTTCGTTGCTGTCTGGGTGCACCTGGGAGTGGGGTTGTCGGGGAACAGGTGGGGGTCTCACGGAGGCAAGGGTCTCAACCCCACCACACCCTCTTTGCTTCTTCTATAGGGAGGGGGAAGGAGCTCTGGCCTCTTAGAGGTGGAACCTGCTCCAAAGATGTCTAGGGTGGGGATGGGAGCCGGGGAGGGAGAAGCAAAGACTGCCGGAGGGATCTGGGGGTCCTGCCAGTAAAGCCTGCACTGCCCTGTCCGCTGACCGTGTAGCTACTTCATGCCAAGTCCTGGGGACACAGGGACAGTGCTGCCAACCTGGCAACTGTCGGTGGAGCAGGGCACAGTCTCTCCTGCCTTGCCCCTTTCAACAAGGCCCTCTGCGTTTTCAAAGATGCCCTGGTGCCCTGCCTGTCAGGGTGGCCTGGTGTAATGTACAGGGAATGATGACAAGGTCTCAGAGTCCTCCAAAGCCCCACGGGGCAGAAGAAGTCAACCCTGTCCTCATGCTCTGCCTCTGCACTGACCCAGGAATGACATTGCCATGCTGAAACTCGCTAACCCCGTCTCCCTCACCGACAAGATCCAGCTGGCCTGCCTCCCTCCTGCCGGCACCATTCTACCCAACAACTACCCCTGCTATGTCACGGGCTGGGGAAGGCTGCAAAGTAAGTGAGACCCAGGAGCCTCCAGGCCTGGGAGGGAAGGGAGGTGACGTCACCCCTGTCCTGCCAGGGCCTCTCACCTAACTTGTCCTCGAAGGGTGTGTGGCTGCCTCGGAGAGGCAGGATGGGATAGGCTGATCTCTGCGTGGGTTCAAATGTCAGCTCTTCCACTTAATAACTGTGACACCTTGTGACACCTTGGGCACATTACTGAGGCTCTCCATCTGCACTTTTTTCTTCTGTAAAATGCGCATAATCGGCCAGGAGTGGTGCTGCATGCCTGTAATCTCAGCACTTTGGGAGGCCGAGGTGAGCGGATCACTTAAGGTCAGGACTTCGAGACCAACCTGACCAACATGGTGAAACCCTGTCTCTCCTAAAAGTATTTTTTAAATTAGCAGGGCATGGTGGTGTGTGCCTATAATCCCAGCTACCCGGGAGGCTGAGGTACAAGAATCGCTTGAACCCAAGAGGTGGAGGTTGCAGTGAGCCGAGATCACGCCACTGCACTCCAGCCTGGGCGACAGAGCGAGACTCAGTCTAAAAAAAAAAGGGGGGCGTAATAATAGCACCTACATCACAGAGTTGTCAAGGGGATTAAAGGAGATAATCAACAGCAAGCCTTGAGACCAGTGCCTGGCACATGGTAGGTGCTATACGTTAGCTATTGTCACTGTCCCTCTGATGGAAAGAAAGTTATATCGACCATGTGACATCCTCTGCATGGCCCAAGGCTGGAGTTCAGAACAGCATTTCCTCTGTGACCTGAGGCCTCTGGAGCTCCACAAAGGCCCCTGCAGCCCTCATGGGACCCTCCGTGCCCCACAGCAAAAGCTGTCCCCTGGGCCATCAGTCTTGCTACTCAGAACCTGGCTGAGGGTGGGACTCCTTTGACACAGATTCCAAGGGTCAGAGATCCAATGACAGTAGGCCACCAAGAGGAACAGAGTTCCCGCCCTTCCCTTGTAAAATCACCAGAGATTGGAAGATTCTAGGAAGGAGATGAGTGATGCTTTTTTCATAATGACATAAACCCACAAGTATAATGACATTTTTCTAGAGGCACATCCACATAAGTACACTCGAATAAATCCTCATCGCCCGCTTGACTGGCGTGGCTACAAAACAAGGACACATAAAATCCTGAGATGAGCGGTGGTGGAAGAGGCATTTTATGCTTATTAAGATAATAGCACAACCACCTGTTTGTTTCCCCAGAAAACCCTGGGGCAGATGCATTTCATGTGAGACAGTGAGAGCAGAGAAGCATCCAAATGCTTGGCTTTTAGGCCCAGCTCT